>BMAU01002532.1:0-52878 GCA_019973935.1 Trichonephila clavipes
TATCTTTGTTGATGTCTTTCAAATGGTTTTATTTAAACAATATTTATAAAACAATATCGCTTACATTGAGCGAATGGCCAGCACAGCCTCTTTCACTTTCTTGTTTTTACATTATCATAAAACACTATATATAAAAATCGCTAACATAGAGTGAATGGCCCGTACAGCCTCCTTCCAATCGTTGTTTTTTACTTCTCGCGTAAAACAATAGTAACACCTTATAATTTAAATAGCGCCATCTAGTGGCGTGCATGAACCCTAACATACCTCCCCCATCAAGAAGTTATTCTTGATGTAGAGGAAGTTTACAAAGCTTATGAATTGGTCTTTTAAATCGACCTTTAACAGTTCTAAGAGTTACTACTCTTACCACACCATCCTTACCTGGATGCGTTTCAATTACTTACCTAAAGGCCAGGTTGCTGGAGGAATGTTATCCCTCCTTAATAATTACAATTTCTCCAACCTTAAAATTATTGTTAGAGATTTCCATTTAGTTCTGTTTTGCAAATTACTCAGATAATCCATTTTCCACTTTCTCCCAAAACCTAACTTCATTTTTTTTGGACAATATCCCAACGGGAGCGAAGAGAAAGTTTATCATCATTGGTATGCTCAGGGGGAAGAGGTAATAACCTCACCTATGAGAAAAATGAGAAGGAGTTAAAATATTTAAACTGTCTGGATCATTGTCACAATCCAAAAAGAGATTAGAGGTCTTGAGTTCAGAATTGCCTCTACTTGTGTTAACAAAGTGCTGAACTCCTCAAAAGTTAAATTTGTGTTTCCAACGCCCTTTAAAATGGTACTTAATACTCTTAACTCCTGCTTCCCATAATCCTCCAAAATGAGGACTCACTGGAGGGCTAAATGCCACTCTATATTCACTTGAGATAGAAAATAGCAAAAGTGTTCATTTTCATTAAGTTTTGATGCAAATTTAAATATTTCTTGTAATTTTCTTTCTGGCACCAACAAAAGTGGTACCATGATCACAAATAAATGTGCTTAGGTGCTCCTCTTCTAGCACAAAAGCGTTTCAAGGAGGCAATAAAAGCCTCAGAAGTGAGATCACTCACTAGTTCTAAATGAGAGCTTTGGTAACAAAACATACAAAAAAAGAGCTATAGATCCCTTTAGTAGTCTTGGCTCCTCTACCTCTATATCTTAAAAATATTGATGGGGCCAGCATATTCTACGCCACAAACAGAAAATGGCCTACTGGGAGTAACCCTATGAGTTGGCAGATCACCCATCAATTGCTTGATGTAGTTGCTCGATACCGACAATATACTATACATTTATGAATACATTTTTTTACAATATTTTTAAACCAATAATCCAATAAGTTTGCTTAATAATACCTAATAATACAGTACATCCAGCATGCAAATATAAAATATGATACATATTTACAATTAATTTACAAATTTCATGCTGATTTGGCAAGATGATTGGGTGCTTAGCACCATATTGAGAGTCGAATTTCAAAGTCGACCTCCTACTCGAATTAAATCGTCTTTGTCGATGAAAGGACCAAGAGCAGATAGTATACTTTTTTACTACAGGCTTATTAGCTTTAATACAACTGATTTCCTCTTTAAAGAATAAATTTTGAATATACAAGAAAATTTTATTACTTGCCTGCCTCCCCTTTCATATGTGGTTAAAGGAGGGACATGAAATTTACCCTTGGAATCTAAATTTTTCATCTTGCCAACTCTAGCTTTACAGTTTGTGATGTATCTAAAACAGAATGCAAAAACATCAATTATCTTAGTAAATGATGAAATTTTAAAAATAAAGAGTCAATAAAGTCACATTTGACAGCCACAGGAAGCTAAAAGCTGTTCGTTTTCTTTCCTTTGACACTGAACTAGTCTGATCATTTCTCTTGGGTTGTTTAGGCCAAGAGTCCATCTCACAGGAAAGCCATTGAGGGCCTTCCCACCATAGAACACATGTGGGGAGTTCTTTAGGTGATAAAACCTCTGCATGCAATGTCAGCTGGATTCATCTTGGTGGGCACGTAACGCCAACTGTCTGCTGAAACCAAGTCCAAAATTTCGGGATGTTCTATTGGCAATGTAAGGTTTCCAGTTCCTTGGACGAGAAGACAGCCAAGATAAAAACCACTTGGGAATCAGTCCATGCATAGAAGTAAACATCATACTCCTTCAAGATGTTCCTGCAGGTTGCATAAAGGCGTGCAAGTAACAGTGCACCGTTGAGCTCCAATCTTGAAATGATACAGACTTTAGAGGTGTCACCCTCGATTTAGCTACCAAAAGAGTCACCTTGGTATTACCATCGGCTTGTGGCTGCACAGCATAGATGACCGATGCATAGGCTAACTCAGACGCATCACAAAACCATGCAGAGTTATTTGTTGGCTAGCAGTGTGGATCCACCTGGGAATGTGGATTGAACAAACTTGTTCAAACTCCTTCTGGAATGTTTTCCATTTCGTTGCAAGTGCTTCTGGAAGAGGACTGTCCCAATCTAATTTCAACAGCCATAACTGTTGATAAAAATCTTAATAGATACGGTACAGGGAGTCAGGAAACCGAGAGGATCGAACAATTTTGCCGATTGTGACAGGAAAGAACGCTTAGTGATATTGTCCGAAAATTTACTTTTAAATTGAAAATGAAGATATCCTTCATAGAATTCCAGGTAAGTCCTAGGGCCTTGGAGCATTCATCAGATGGATTTCCAAATTGGAACTATCTCCCTACCCAGTTTGAGGAAATACGGAAAGTACTTCTGATGAATTGGACCGCCACTTCCTTAAATGAAATCACTCTTGTTTCTAGTATGCTAGAAAGTGTTTTTTATCAAGGAGATTGCTTCCTCACTGAAGGGGCTCCTGCCATTAAGTCATCTATGTAGAAAGATTCCTTTATAAGGGATGAAGCAGCAGGATCATCTCTTTCTAGATCTAACCCCGTTTGAAACAAGCAGCGAGTAGCTAAATACGGTGCTGATGCTGTACCGTATGTTACCGTACACAGTTTATATTCCCGTATGGGAGAGTCCTTTGATTCTCTCCACACAATGCGCTGAAAATTTTGATCTTCTTGATCAATTAGTATTTGCCTATACATCTGTTGGATGTCAGCGGAAAAGCAATTTCATTCAATCTAAATTTCACTAAAATCGTGAAGATGTCAGGCTGTAACATTTTACCTATTCCCAAAATTGAATTAAGAGAATTTCCATTTGAAGGTTTACAAGTGCCATCAAATACAACACGTAATTTCGTTGAAACACTGTCACCTTCATAACAGCGTGATGAGAAAGAAAATAAATTTTTGAGTCCATAGATTTCACATTGTTTTCCACGGGTATCATATGCCCCAATGATTCGTATTCTAGCATAAAATTTTTATACTGCCTTTCAAAGTCCTTATCTACTTAAAATCTTCTCTCCATTGCAAGCAACCGAGAAATTGCTATTCCTTTAGTGTTACCAACTGTGAGGTGTCTCTGTATATCGGTAATTTTACTACAAATCTACCCCTCATCATTATATTTAAAATTTGATTTTAAAATGTTTTTACAAAATTGTTCCCTCATCAGATAGAAATTGTTTTTAACGGATAATTCCTTCGTTTCCCAAAATCTCTGAAGAAGCGAATCGGTATTTAATTCGTTTTGAGTACTTAAAAATGAGAATATAATTCATTGGTTCCTTATTTTAAACATTAAGTTTTCCTGCAACAACCCATCCAAACATAGTTCTTTGTGCAATGGGTTCATTTTTAGAACCAACAATTTTTCCACTGCGAAGAATATCAAAAACAATCAGATCCCAAAATTATATCACATTCATTAGGACTCATAAATTCCTCATCTGAAAGAGGAATCGATTTCAAGTAATCCAAATCCTTCACATCCAAAACCCGAAGGAATTTGTGAAGTGACTTTATTTAAAATGAAAGCGTTCACTTCCAAACGCTCATTCGAAGACTGTGATCCGATAACTAAATCAACGCAGCCTTTAGTTTGACCTGTAGTAACCCCGCGATCCCGCGAAGAGAAATTTTTTTACTGCTTTTTCTTTTAATCCTAAAATATTTACAACTCTTTCTGAGATAAAACAACATTCAGACCCAGAAACTAATAATGCTCGGCAGATAAATGATTCATTAGAATTATTATTATAAAATATCTTTACATTTGCTGTGGGCAGAAAAGAAAGATTTAATTCACTGTTCACCGAAGCCCCAGAATAAATCTGCGATTCTCCCGCTTGACCTTTGAACTCACTCACTTCGTTGCGAGTCCCCTGCGTTAGCTCCCCTCCTCTGTGAAGTTGTATTACCCTGTAACGAATTTGTAAACAACGCGTTTCCGTTAGGCCTTTTTTTTTCATGTAAAAGAGTATTGTGGAACTTAGAAGAGCATAGAGAACATTTTAAATGGTTATTTGGGCAAGATTTATATTTATGATTATTTAAACATAAAAAGCACAATGAAAAACGTTTTACAAAATTTTTCTACAATTAACATCCATGCTCTTAGATTGAATACACTTAAATAAAGGGTGTGTTCCTTTACATTTCAAACATTTTAAGATCTTATCATTTTCTATATTAGAATTTGCATAATTACTTCTTATCGGAATTTTACATTCAGATTCATTATTTAACATTAATTCTAAAGAAGAACACCTCAATTTTAGGAAATCAAGGAAAGCTTTTCATGTTTGAAATTCTTCTTCAGATGATTTAATAGCCCATAAACGTCTACTTTCTGATCAATTTTTTGTAATAATAAATAAATTAACCAGCAGTCTTTACTAGAAGCTTGCTCACCTCTCTAGCCCTCTTAGGCATTGCATCACTCGTGTCCAATAATTTACGCAAATTAAAACAATTAGCTTCGGAAATATGTTTTTGATCCAAAACGTTTTAATTAATGACTGAACAATTTGTTTTTTGTTGTCATACCTATCTAACAATTTTTGCCAAGTTTCTTCATACGAATCATTAGGATATAGGCATATGCTTAATTAACGAAGCTGGCTCATTAGTAAGTAGACCTTCAAATACTGGAATTTTTCAACGTTCGATATTGACACTTCTGAATGCACAGTAGAAACAAATAAATCTTTAAAATTTATCCAGTCCTTAAAATGACCATTAAACTGTGGTATACTCAATTTTGGTAACCTAAAATTACCAACATTTGAGTTCGAAGTAATTGAACTCGCTACTGAATTTTGTGTTCTACCTTGATTCCGAACATTTAATTTATCATTAAATTTTGCATTCAAATAAAAGTATCTCTCTTCGAACTCTTGGAGTTCAGATTCCTCTAAACTCAAATTCGAATCTAATCGTTCGAATTCTTTGAATAAGTCATCCAATCTGATAACCGAATAGAAATTTCATTTCGAGTATTCATCTCATCAAAAGTATTTTCTAGCCTGGTCAAAGATGCCTTTACGCGACCTCTGGCTGCTCGAATTTCAGCCATTTGAGCTTTCTCTGTTTCATTCATATAAACAATTTATTCACCAAAATCAATAATAAAAATATGCAGTAAAATCATGAAATCAAAAATAATTCAGTTCTTTCATTCAGATTAGTTCTATGCACTATAAGTCCTAATAACAGTTTCAAATATCAAAAATATTATTCAAAATGACTTATCTCTTTGTATCTCGTCCTGGTGCCTCCACTTTCTATGTTGATGTCTTTCAAATGGTTTTATTTAAACAATATTTATAAAACAATATCGCTAACATTGAGCGAATGGCCCGCACAGCCTCTTTTTCACACAATTTCTTGTTTTTACATTATCATAAAACACTATATATAAAAAAGTATCGCTAACATAGAGCGAATGGCCCGTACAGCCTCCTTCTTCCAATCGTTGTTTTTTACTTCTCCCGCGTAAACAATAGTACACACCTTATAATTTAAATAGCGCCATCTAGTGGCGTGCATGAACCCTAACAATCATATTTCGCAAAGATGTACATTTTAGGGGTTTTCCATTACTGGGAATACATCAAAATTTCAAAAAATTTAAAGGCAAGTTATTTTTAAATAAAATCAATAACAATTATATAAAATAAGGATACATATAAATTCTAAAATTAACACTTATTTATAAAATGAGCTAAAAATGCGAAAATATATAATAGATTGACCATTCATTTTTAAAATAGGATTTCGGAAAGCATAAGCAATTTATACTCTTATCACTCTGCCTAGTTCTGAACTTTGTGACGAACAATGCTGCAGCAGAAAATTCTCTTTTTCGCCTTCAACTGATATTTGAGGAATTGTTTTTAAAGCCTCACATAGTTTTATAATGCTTGGTGAATAATTTTCAGACGAGTCGAACAACTGCAATTCTTGTTTCATGATTTTGTTGAAACTGGTACTTTTTCTTGGTTAAACAATATAAAACTTTTTGTTTTAGAGTAAATTGCTTTCTCATATTTTTCGTCCAAATTCAGAGAGGCTTTCTTTTCCAAAATTCCCATGCTCTCTTTTTCTGAGTGAGAAAATTTGATATTGATTCCTTTTCTTTGCAGAAAAGCCTTGTCCCTCTCTCTCTCTCATTTGGACTTGTCTAGCCAAATAATTTTTTATCAGGCAACCGCGAAATATCAACAGCAGCTGCTTCGTATTTTCTCCCAAAATTCAGTTATTGCATTAATCCTATTAAATTAACGTTGCGTCTCTTATTAAATCTTTGGATTAGAGAATGTTTTATATTTTCGCAGCTTCTGAATTTTGTTCGTTCAATTCTTCAATAACGAAAGAAAGTAAACCTTCTGTAGTTAGCAAGGTTCCATTTCGACTGCATAACTTTTCTAAGCCAATTTTTAGTGGCTTTAAGCCTGCTACAGTTGCAATCACAGTTTCAAACCCTACATTAGCCGTCATCTGTTCTTCTTTAATATCAATTAATACTAGAAAGACTGAAACTTAGTACATACCTAGATTGCCCAAAAACAATCAAAATGACTGAATTGTGAAAGAATGATTGTTGTGTAAAAAAAAATTTGTTTAAAATTAATTTTTAATATTTTTTTATATTATTTACAGTTACATAACAATTTATTAGTAAATATTAACATAAAAAAATTTCTTCACTTGAGAAAAAACATATTCCAAAAAAATTCTACGAAATTCTTCATTATGTATGCAATTTTTTTCTAATCGAAATTAAAAAGCAGTCAAAATGACTTCCTTTGGGCAATCTAGTGTTAATGTTTTTAAAATTGCTGACTTTACTTCTAAAAATCTTTCAAGCATTGCCAACAAATTGTTCAAACGTGTTTTGTTCCCAACGTAATTCCCGGGAAATCCCGGGAATGAAGTATAATTCCAGGGAATAGAAAAAGGGTACAATCTCATGATTTCCTGGAATCCGGGATCCCGAGAAAGAAACCCTAGTATATATACATCCAAGGCAATTTACGCACTGGCTGAGCGAGACGTTTACATACGCCGACAGTACTTAGAAGTTAAAGTCCTATTGTAGCTTTAGAGTCAAAGCATCTTATTATCGAATTCAATACACTGTTATTGTATAAACGGGGGCGTAATGAAAATTATGATTGAATATTGGATTGCAAGTATTGACAGTTTGAGAAGCACTGTGTGACGAATCTGTACAGCACTTTATCACTAATACTCTTGGGCGTCTTTGGGGATTGTAAATTCGCAACTCTAAAAAGAAGAAACCGATATGCAAATGAGTCAAAGTATTTAAGGAGAGTGTTGTAAGTTAGCAGGAGAGGTTATACGCCAAGAGAAAGGTTGACAGAGTTCTAAGAAGATTCAAGTTGATTGTGCGATTAGCGTCTCGCTGATTATTAGGCAGAGATCTACAACTTAAAAGTTTGATCCGCTTGGAAGTAAAAGGCAGGTGATATTTAAATTTAGATTATCGGATCAAAAGAGTAAATATATAATCAAGTTAGTAGGAAGTTAATGAACGCTAGTAATTCAAATTGTGTATATCTCTCGGTCCCTCTTATTCCGGTAGCCCTGTTCGATATTGAGTTTAATAGTTGATTAGTATCATATTTCGTGATTTAATTTAATAGTTAGGGTCAATCACATTGACGTAGACATCTTGATAAATCTTTGTAATTAGATGGTTGATAATTGATTCAAGTGAATAAATATAATTTGTTATTGTAAAATATCGTCTGGTCGTTCTTTGCCTCAATTTAATCTAGGCGTCCAGGGTGGAATCGAGAGGGGTTCCCACAACTGACTTAAAGCAAGGCCACTTTTCCACTTAGGCACACTAGGCATGTGCCTAGGGCACAAAAGATTTGATGAGCAGAAAAAATTGGAGGGAGAGAAAAGAACAAAATTTATAATTACATCGAACCAACCACACCGCCTAGCGGTTTATGTATAAGTTGTGTGTGTATGTGAGCGAAGCTATGGAAAATGAATATCGTAACAGTTTGATGTTGCTATGCACTCAAAACGATATTACATCGTAAATTGATGGAAAAGGTGTCATTATAGATTTTTCAGTGATCAAAACTGAAGAAAACCTTTATTGTGCAAGTACATTGACAGTGACTCAACAAAGGATAAGGATGTCTAAAAGTAATAGAGATAGTAAATCGATAAGCGGTGATAATTAACAGGTTCATAGCAGTTCATACAGTAATGATCATTATTCTATAATTGCAAACGATTTCATAAATTTACTGTACTAACTCATAGCAGGGTGGAGGGGTGCGTGATGCCACAAGGTAAGAAATGAACAAGAGTGTCCAAACCATTCCTTTATCTTTTCCTTATGCTGCGGTTGCTAGTCCGGGACACACCTAGTTCATAGTTGGTGGATAAGGGAAAGAATATCCATTGAGCAAAAACAAAGAAAAGGAAAAGATTAAAAGAAGTAAGGGATAATCTATCTCGAACCAAAACTGACAAGGTAAAAACAAAAGGCGGGGCGCTCTGAAAGTAATGAGGGGGCGTAACAATTTGAATTGCCTAAAGGTGCCAGGGAGGTTAAAAACGGCCCTGACTTAAAGGTTATTTTTTTTTTTAGAAATATAGTAATTTTTCAAAATTCTGAGTTAATAGCTCGAAGAAATGGCTTTAAAACATAATAGCACTGCTAACGTATATTGCAGGTTCCATCGTAAAATAGTGGGCACGCATTATACGGTGAATGTACCTTAAAACTAAAAAATGCAGCTCTAAAGTATAGGTGTGCGTTATACGCCGTATTTTACGGTAACTTATATTTATTATTCTTTATAAAGAATAAAATATATAAAGAATGCAATCATTTTTAAAATGCGCGCTTATTCTGCACCCTACGCTCTTGCAATGTGTTTCGCGTTCCAAAAAAGTTGCCCTCCCCCTTATTTAAATAGATATTTAAAGCATTTAGAGAATGATTTTCCTCAATTTACAAGCAATTAAACAAATAATTTAAGTATTCAAACAATAAATACATACAAGTTATTTTTTTCCGCCAACAATGTGCAGTTTGTACTGAATGATAAATATTATACAAACTATAATAAATATTAAGACTACACAGTACCGAATTTCAAAAATAGTTTTGGAGGCAGTGAGATCCCGATATGTGAAGTGAATGCATCACATTTTTCTTAGATTTGAATATTAAGCAGTATTATTCTTTGTTACTCATTGGTGCATTTCATTTAGAAAAAAAGTATTTCTGTATTTCAATCCAGAAGTTATAATTTGAATAAATGCTGCTTCAGACATCACAATATTTTACTTATACGTAGTAGGATTCAAAAGTTCCCGAAATGAGTCTAAAACATAAAAAATATTATCAGCACTTATAACACAAAAAATTAGATCGAAATTGAAGGGTTCGCGCTATACGCCGGATATAAAAACGATGGCTTTAAAAATAACAAAAGGGACGAACATAAAAAATTAGACTTCTACATGAATCGAAATACTATTTATTTTAAAGAAATAATATCCCTTATGAACTAAAACAGTTACAGTTCTAAGAGTATATTATTTTGTCAAAAGTCTGGGACAATACCTCGAATAAATGACTTCAAAACCTAAGAGCATTATACAGTAGAATCTGTTTTGTGCGGTCCTTTTTTATGCAATTTTTATATGTGCTATCTTTTTTATGTGGTATACGAATTTCAATGGCTTTGGCGCTACTGTGATGTTTTTTTCTATTTACCAGTGGCGCAACGGAGAAATTTAGCCCCCCGAAAATCAGGTTTTGCTTTTCATATTGTATAAATTGGGTAAATACGTATTTAGTGTTAGTCAGACCTTAGGCCCCTAGAGTCCTGCTCCTCCCCCGTGATGCAAGGGTGTACGTTACGCCACTGAAATTTAAATACTTCAAAACGCTCTGTTCATTTGTTATAAACAGTCTCCCAACCAGTGGGGTAACGGAGAATATTAGGGCCTCCCTGCAAACTCAGGATTTGGGCCCAAGCCCAAATACATACTTAGTTTCAGTCAAGCTTTGGGCCCTTTGGAGTCCCTGGCCCTCGCAATGCGGGGCTTGCGGGGTGTACATTACGCCACTGCTCCCGACATGCGTGTTCAGTTGCTTTTTTCTCAACGCTCCCGCAGCTCCCGCTTGACTGAAGACGAAACTTTCTATGATAGTGACATTATCAATAACTTGATAGATGGACAAGAAGAACCGGATTATCTTTGAGAGTGGATAAAAATATGAGGGGATCCAGCTTTCCATCAAATATGAAAAGTATTTTCTTAAAATAAATGCCAATTAAGAAAGGAGCAAAACATTCCAAAAAGAGTTTCAATCATATATCCCTGGTTATCATGACATTTACAAGCAACTGATCACCCGACCTTCGTCACAAAAACTGATCTCTTACTTTATGTTGCCAAAAATAAATCAATTAAAATTGTACCTTCAAGTGACGAAAGCGATTTTGAACTTTTTCAACACAGGGCTTTGATTACGATGTGTAGGAATGAATTATGTATGTGCCTTTTGAAAACTTATCCGTGTATACAATGAGAAATTACATGTTTTCAAAACGTTTCCATATGTTATATTTAAATATTTATTTAGCTATGGAAGTACTCTTACATAAATTTGGTAAATAATTGGCATATTTTATAAATGTGACTTTTTTATGCGGTCCCTATCCACCGCATAAAAAATTTTTCAGTGGTATTTCCTTGAATTAGTTTGTTATATGTAAGTATATTTATGGAATTTTTGAATATTTTTTGTGCGTTTATTTTTATGCGGTCCCTGTTTACCGCACAAAAACAGGTTCAACTGTATGCTAAAATTTCAGATTACTTTCTAAAGAAGGAGGTGCGCGTTATACGGCGAATAAACCTTCAAATGAAAAAATGCAGATTGAAATTATAGGTGCGCGTTATACGCCGGATTTTACGGTAAATAGCGACTTACCGTACTCAATGAAAGGTTATAAATGTAGTTGTATTTAATAAGAAAATAATCTCTTACAGGATCTCTCTCTCTATTTATATATATAGATATTTACGTAATATACCATCGACCAACTAAGCCAAATGAAAAGGGGGTCCCCAATTCAGAAAAAATGTCATCAAATGCTGTCATCGTTTTGTTATTTGGTTCAGATATCCACGAGATCAACAGTTTTCCACTATTGCCTGCATATCGCAGCGTTTGGTGAAGTCTTTTCATTTCCCGAAATTGGTCCAGGGTATATATATTACGTATAAGTACCATTTTTTATTCGAATTCTCGGCGTTTGTATAAATAATAATACAATTAAATGAAAAACAATTCATTTTTCTTCAGAGTTCATGCTAATAAAAACTGGAAGTTTTGGCAATTTTTCACATCTTATGCTTTTATATATTTCCTTCTTTATTTTTTATTTTCAATAGAGGCCGAAGACGCTGCTGAGGATGTTGCTGACCCTCCCTCCCCCATCGCTGATATAATCTAAATGAAGGACGTCCAACCGTGGCCCTGGGGCCGCATGTGGCCCGCCTTGAATAATTTTGCGGTCCGCGAGACACTTTACAACTTTACAAAATTCGACTATTTTGCATAATATTTTTTGTTTAAAAAGTGGGGTTTTTTTGTAAAAAATAAATCCCATAACTGTTATTTTATCACGCTGCTTCTGTTACTGCGAATCTTTTTTTTTCTAAATTGAAATTTATCAAAATATGTCATGCGTGTGTACTCAAACTTAACGCACGAAAATCCGCAACATCAATTACGATACGCAAATACACATGCATTGAGATCGACTAGCGAAAACTAAGTGAAGGAATTGAGAAACAGATATCTCACTAATTAAATAAATTAAACATTATTTGATCATTGCATTATTATTATTATGTTATCTACATTTGTACATGAAAAAACAATGAAAACAATAATAATAATATAGCAGTCTGTTTTAAGTTTTCACTCCAACATATGTTTGTAATGGATCCAAATCTAATAGAAAGATGTATATTTTTATATGCGGCCCTCGGGATTGTAAAGTTCTTCCGAAGTGGCGAGCGAGGTCATTTTGGTTGGCCACCCCTGATCTTGTGTTTGTCTTCAATGCAAATCTGTGAAACAATGGGCTAAATTCCTGTGACGTCATAGTCACACGACAACTGCAATCACGTGTTTCCACCCAATCAGTAGCCCAGTGGTTAAGGTATCCAACCATGGCAGGCATGTCATGAGTTCGATCCCAGTACCACTAAAGACCCGCCGTGTAGGGCAGCGATGCACGTTAAATCTGTCGAGAGCTGAAACGTCCTCCCGTTGGTGTGGTGTGGTAGTTAGGAGAGGGGGTGCCAGCTCAGGTGTCGTCCACGTCACTTGACCATGGTTCAAAATTACGTGGTCCGTCGCCAAAAGCCCTCGTGTAGCTGAACAGTGCGACGTTAATATTAACTCACTCACTCCACCCAATCAGTTCATGCAGTTAGTTGTTGCCAAATTTTGTTTTTCGCACACAGAAACAATCTTTTAAAAAATACATATTTGTCAACAGTATTAACGCTCATAGGTATACAAAATGAACTTGATTTAAAAAATACCCGTATGAAATGAGAGAGATTTTTTTTAAAAAAAAAAATTTAGAACAGTTTTTAAAGAAAATAATACCGGAACATCTATAGCCATTAAACATCCAATTTGGAATTTTATCTAAATTTTACAAGGGCATCAAGAGAGTGCATGTGAGTTACACTGCTCAAAACAATTAGGGGAGCACATGATTTTAACAAAAGTAAGCAAAGATGTATACCAATAAGTAACATAAAATGAATCACCCATAATGTAAAGCCTACCAGGAAACGGAAGAAGAAAACTTTATATGCAAATCAAAGTTCATGACGTCAAAAATCAGAAAAAGGAGATAAGGGTAGAAATCGGGATGTTGCAGAAACGTCTGTTTTATTGCCGTAACTGTGAAATTCGATTGCGCAGTATTTTTTTTTTTTGAGACAAGGTTACTTGAGAATGTCTCAACAACGTGATTTACCGGAATCCATGGCATGGCGTGTTATAGGCAGACTGTAATCCGGACAAACACAACGTAGTGTCGCGGACGCTGTTGGAGTCGCCAGAAGTGTTGTTGCAAGGCTGTGGATTAGATCCAAGAAACAGGAAATGTTAGACGTCGACCAGGGGCAGGTCGGCCACTCGCCACTACATCAACTGATGACCGGTATATACAGTTAACAGCCCGTCGAAACAGAACAGAGAATGCTACGCAGCTGCAAAGACAGTTGCTCTTGGCAACATGACGAAGGGTGTCCAGCCAAACAGTACGTAATCGGCTTCATGAGGGAAGGCTCTATGCACGTAGGTCAATGGTCTGCATCCCGTTGACCCCACGCCACCGTGCGGCCTGAAGAAGATGGACTGCTGAACATCGAGATTGGGAGCCACATGATTGAGCCAAGTGCTGTTTACAGACGAGTCCCGATTCAGTCTAGAGTGTGACACCCGACGTGTTTTTGTATGGAGGGACAGAGGTACTCGAAATAACCTCGCATTCGTTCGTGAAAGGTCACAGTACAGAAGAGCTGGTTGATGGTATGGGGTGGAATCAGCATAGGCGGACATACGGACCTGCATATCATTCGGAATGGCACTTTCATGGGCCGAAGGTATGCAGACGAGATACTTCTACCTCATGTCATCCGTTACGCTGGAGCCATTGGAGATTCCTTTGTTTTCCAGGATGATAATGCCCGACCGCATAGAGCTCGTCTGGTGGAGAGCATGCTTGAAGCTGAAACAATACAGCGTATGGAATGGCCAGCGTGCTCTCCTGACCTGAATCCAATCGAGCCTGTTTGGGACATGCTCGGACGACGCATTGCTGCGCGACCAAGGCCGCCTGCTCCTGTCCGAGACTTGGAGATTGCACTTCTTGAGGAGTGGAACAGTATTCCCCAAAGTCTGATCGATAACCTCATCGCATCCATGGCAAACAGGTGTGCAGCAGTCTTAGCTGTTCGAGGAGACCACACGCCCTATGAAAACTCATGCATCATGTCTAAACAGTACCTTTTTTTTTCGTTTACATGTAACCAAATTGTTGCCCTAAATCATCTTTTCATGTTTTTTCCATATTTTCAAAGAATTAAAGCTTAATTCCAAATTTTTTTACGCCTTTTTTCTGTATTGCGCATTGATACGCGTGTACTATGCATTGTATGCCAATACGTGGCTGTCTCACACGGTTTTCTTCACTTTTTTGCTTGCTCCCCTAATTGTTTTGAGCAGTGTATTTTCCTCCTCTCTAATGCTTATACCATGAAACATTTATTGCGAATTGTTAAGTTCCGATAAATAAACAATACGTTCTTTTTTCTCCAGAAAACTGCTATAAACACTACTGCACAATCTTTATGAAATAAAATGTTTAAGATCATAACAAATATAAAATCTCATGGTTTATTCTATTATTTTTGCTGATTTCTTAGTATTGGAACCAATCTTCTGTTTTTCAATTGGTGTAATAAAAAATTTTATGCAATTTTTTTTTACAGGCACTTTTTAGGAAATCATCCATCGTGTAAAATCGGGGAGCAAATAGCAATATTCTTCTAAATCGATGTATGTTGTGATCATTCTGATATTACTTTTTTTGACGTCCTAAAACCTGTTGCAACGTTCCAATGTTTACTCAGATTTCACTTTTATTGCTCCAGTAATTTTTTGTACTGTTGTAGTTCGTTTCCTTTTTGTTTTCTTAAGCACAAAAGGGGAAAATTACTGCAATGACTAGTCATCATTACAATTCACTGACGGAAGAAAAATATTTGGAATTAAAAACTTCGTATTCATATGTGCAGTAAAATAGATATAGAATAATATAGTTTTGGAGATTTTAATGCCATTTTTTTTAATTTAAACCAACAAAAAAAAGGCGAAAAAGTACTCACTCCCTAATACATTCACTCATTATGAGATATCCGGAACTATTAGGCCCATACGCTTCAAATTTTACAACCAAGTTTCTTTTGTTGATTAGAGATCGCGTAAGAAAGAATTCTACGGAAATCGATTACCAAGGAAAGTTATGGGTACATGACAGATAAAAATTCCCGTTCTTGGAACTATTAGATATACAGACAAGAAATTTGGCAAACATGTATTTTGTACAGATTCGCTGACGAATTTTAGGAAAATCCACACCCAAGAAGAGTTGCGAGAGGTAAAAGAAGAAAAAATCATTTTTTTAAAAAATTTAATCCTGTATTTTTCGAGCCAAATCGTACTGTCACCCGTATGGTGTTGAAAGCTGTGGCTAACGTCAGGCTTAAAACTTGCCCTTAGCCGCGATGAATTTCGTGAGCCTCGATCTGACATCACTTGATCGGGTGGCATTAGCAACAACAACACAAAAAACTAACCTACTCCATGCCTTCCATCTAGATCATTTGGGTACCCTTGCGACCACTTCCAAGAAATATAAAAACATTTTTGCAAAGATGTTTTTCAGTAAATTTACCTGGCTGAGATAAATCGTTTAGTAAATTTACCTGGCTGAACAAGACTTCAGTAGATTTACATGACTAAATCCCACTAAATCTATGAACGCTGCAGAAGACATCAATTATACTATGTTCAAAGGAGAATAATAAATGTGAAAAAATCTGTGTGTGTCGGCTCCGACGCAAGACCGGAGTTTATTCCTTAAATACGGTTGTCTTTGATTGTATAGTAGGACTGCAAGGTAATAAACGCATCTCATATAATACTGAAACCATGCATGTATTTGTCTTTATTCTATTCCCCTTTTTCATATTGACTCGGTAGAAAATAATATATATAGTACGATAAAATAAAAGTGAAGAAGTTGTAGAACCTACAGTGCTAAAGAAGGAAGAAATTGGAATTCAACAGACAAACAACTAATGCAGATGCAAAAAAGTTTTTGGACTAAACTGGAGACCTATTATGATTTCTAAAGCTGTCACTGAATTAGACCATTGATTAAGCGTTAGCAATGCTTTATGGATCCAACCTTCCCCGTACAGCAGAAACTTTTGACATAATAGGAAAAAATAGAGCCCTGTTGAAAAGTTTTGAGCCTATTTTTTCTACCACGTGGATGTTGAACCTAACAATATCTTAAAATAAAATCAAGAAAAGAGAACAAAAATGAATCTCACAAGGAGAGGAATAATAAGAAAATTTTTATCGAAAAAATTAGGATAAAAACTTACATGAAAAATAAAATTTTTTTTTGGTAATCTAAAAAATTCAACCTTCTCCTTTAAGACCCCACGCGAAATGACTTAAAAGTTTGGAACGTCACCACAAGAAGGAAAACACCATGGCGCCACCTGGATAGTTATTTTGAAAGTAAACTAACCACTAAGATATTTTAAAATAAACAAAATGTAAGGAATTTTAAATAAAATAATGAACAAAGTTAAGAACAGATAATATCAAATAGAAATATATATATATATAGGGTGTTTTTTAGAGGTATAGAACTTTAAATTGCAATAAAACAACGATGTATTATTCGATTGACATGAATTTTTTATTCGAAAGATAATCTTTTGGCATTACATTTTAAATATGAATTCTGGCATAGGACTGCCACGGCTGTCTCGGATTTAGTCCAATTTGACGCCCAATTTTCGATGACTTTTTCCAACATTTGTAGCCGTATATCGGCAATAACACGGCGAATGTTGTCTTCCAAATGGTCAAGTGTTTGCAGCGTATCTGCATAGACCAATGACTTTACATAGCCCCACAAAAAATAGTCTAGCGGTGTTAAATCACAAGTCCCAGTCAGCATATGGAGCTGTCGTCTACTGCAAATCCATAACCTCAGATGGAAAGATGCTTGTACATCTTATTGCCAGTAAATCCCGAGTTGCGCCTACCAAGCAAACAACGATTCCCAGACTTGAGCTATGTGCCGCTGTGCTGTTAGCAAAATTAGTGCATCGTGTCAAGCAAGCTTTGAAATTAAATGTGACTAATACTTTTCTTTGGAGTGACTCCATGATAGTTTTGTCATGGATAAGGAAGGAGTCATATCAACTAAAAACCTTTGTGGCTAACAGGATTGCTACAATCCAGAGGAGATGACTTCCAGTGAGCAATGGCGTTATGTGGCAACAGAGGACAATCCTGCCGACTTCGTTTCCAGAGGAATGGATTCTCTAAAACTTAAAACCTGTGAGTTGTGGTGGAATGGTCCTAAATTTCTGATGAGCAACCAGTACCCACAACGACAAATTCCTGTTGCAGTGATCAAGGATCCAGGTGAACTTAAAAACTGTAGTGACTTTTCTAACTTTTTCTTGATTCTGCTACTAACTTTTTGTAAATAATTTACTTAACCTTAGTAATGACTATTTTAAAATTATTCGTGTCTTAAGTTTTATTTGTAGATTTGTTTATAATTGTAAGAGCAAAGAAAGCAAAAGAATTGGGCCTCTAGATTTAGGAGAATAAAAAAGGCCGAACAGCTTTTATTGAAATTAGTACAAAAGGAAGAGTTTAAAGTAGAGATGAATGGTATTCAAAATTCTGCCATGGTACCTTCCAACAGTCGAGTAAAAACACTCAATCCATTTATTGATAGTGAAGGGATTTTGAGAGTTGGAGGTCGATTGAGAAATAGTGATATTAATTATAACCAGAAATTTCCAATTCTTTTGCCTTCGAAACATAAATTGACTTATTTAATAGTTGAGTATTTTCATAAAAAGTTTTTACATAGTGGTCCACAATCCTTGTTGTATCAGATCAGGCAAAATTTTTGGATATTGAATGGCCGTAATATTTGTAGAAAAGTTGTTCATAATTGTGTAAATTGTTGTAAGGCCAATCCTACTTGCACTGATCAAATAATGGCTGACTTGCCAAAGGATAGAGTTATCAAAAACTATCCATTCAATGTGTCAGGTGTGGACTTCTGTGGCCCCTTTTTACATTAAGTATAAAGGGCAGAGAAAAGGTGTATAGAACAAAATCTATGTTTGTATATTTATATGTTTTGTTTCTAAAGCTGTGCACTTAGATATTGTGACTGATTTAACCTCTAATGAATTTATTGCTACACTTAAGCGTTTTATATTTAGAAGAGGTAAATGTGCTAAGTTGTATTCTGATAATGCAACAAATTTTGTGGGTGCAAATATAGAACTTAAAAAAATGTTTAATTTGGTGTGTAAACCTGATGAGGCACTTGCAAGTTATATGGCTTCTGAAGGAATAGATTGGAAATTCCTCCCCCTAGAGCCCCAAATTTTGAGGTCTCTGGGAGGCAGGCGTTAAATCTTTTTAAGTTCTATTTAAAGAGAGTAGTAGGTAACATTAGATTAACATATGAAGAGTTTCTGACCGTGATTATCCAAATAGAGGGGATGTTAAATTCTCGTCCTCTTGTCCCATTATCTTCTGACTTAGATGATTTAAATGTATTGACTCCTTCTCATTTTTTGATAGGTAGATCAATTACATCAATTGTTGAGCCTGATTTAACTAATTTAAATGAAAATAGGTTGGATAATTGGCAGAAAATTACAAAAATAATTCAATTAATTTGGAAAAGGTGGAGTGTAGACTATTTAAATAGTTTGCAGCAGAGAAATAAGTGGCATTTCGAGAAAAAAGAATGCTAAAATTGGAGATATGGTTATAATAAAAGAGGATAATTTACCTTCATGTCAATGGTCATTAGGTAGAATCAACAATATTTATCCAGGAAAGGATTCTAAAGTAAGAGTAGTGGAAGTCAAAACCACTAGAGGTATATTTAAGAGACCCATTTCGAAACTGTGCATTCTACCAATTGAAACAGTGTGTGTGTGAAGTAGCATATATAACCCTTCAGATAGTAATGTTTGTGTGTAGAATAGTAATTTTTTTTAAAATTCTGTGTGATTTATCAATTGCTTTATACATTGTCTTCATTTGTATGTTGTTTTGTTTGTATTTTGAAGTATTGTATTTCTGTGTGTTATCTTTATGATTATGTTCTATGTAAATCTTGCATGTTGAAAAACATTGCAAGGCCGGGCGGCATGTTCAGTGTACGTATGTAAATGTAGAGCGCCCTCTAGCGCTCAGAGTGTCTAACGAATCTGTGTAACCTCGGACTCCACCGAGAAAGGAGTCGAAACGAGCGAGCTGAGCAACAAGTAATAAAAACTACAGTCCACTTACTGAGAGAGAGAATTTTCTAGAGTTTTTACTTGTCACCCAACACCTAGTTTTAAATATCTTATTCTAACTAAGTTTGGGTTGAAAAAACGAATAAAATTTATTTATCAGCTTTTGTTTTTAAGGTATATAACAGCCCATCTATTATTTCATGGGTCAATTTGAGAAGAACAAAACATTACTAACTAATAAATAAAATACAATAAGTCATGTTTCAAGAAACAGCGTTCATATCAGAAATCAGCAGTACATTTTAGTTTATTTTCTGTGAACATTTCCTTTTGCATTGCCTCTTGTATGTTGAAGATCGAGTATCCCTTATGTTTAGTTTGCACCGATTCATTACACATTAATTTAAAATCTCTAAAAGATTACACCACACACAAAATGGCGAGACTAAGATAAAAGGGGAATTTTATTCGAGCGTTCTCCATACGCTCTCTTCTCACTCTACACATACACTGTTTACACACTGTTTTTTCACACACTAGCGCCCTCTCGCGACAAATATGCACCTGTTGTTGTGGGCGTCACAAAAACCATTTGTTCAACACTGAACATCCACCCCGGGTTGAATGACACATTCAACAACTTTCACATAACACAATAATGCACAAAACCAATGATACACATAATACAAAGACAATAATACACTCAATACAGAAAACACTAATACTCAATAAAAGTAATCGTTCAATACACAAAAGATAAAGTACTCAAACACACAAAATTGAATTGAAAAAATACACAAATTTGAAATTTTCACATACATTATTCACTTGAAAAGGTAAAATACAAAGTTTAGTTATTGGATGTTTAAAAATTCCATTTTTAGTTTTCACTAACACTACTCGAATTTTATTATCTTTACCATGATACACTTCAAGAATTCTACCAAGAGGCCAATTACACACGGGTAAATTATCCTCTTTCAGGATTACCATATCATGTATTTTTACATTATTCTTTTCAAAATACCATTTATTTCGATTCTGAAGTGTACTCAAATAATTATTTGATAACGTTTCCAAATATGTTGCACAATTTTGTTTGTTTTTGCCACACTTTTAACCTATTATCAGACACTTCAGTTAAACTTGGCTCCGCAATGGCTGTGATGGGACGACCAACTAGGAAATGACCAGGAGTCAAAGCGTCAAAATCGCCAGGGTCACACGACAAGGGTAGGGGACGTGAATTGAGAACTCCTCAATTTGGTTAAGAATGGTTAGAAATTCTTCGTATGTAAATCTTAAATTACCCATTACACGCCTGAGGTGATATTTGACGGCCTTCACTCCAGCCTCCCACAGGCCTCCGTGATTTGGAGCTCTTGGGGGAATAAAGCTCCACTCAACACGTTCTTCACACAAAAATTTACTCAAATTACTAACACAATTACTCATAATTTCTCTAAGTCTTTTAACTCTAACTGTGTGCCAACAAAATTGGTAGCGTTGTCTGAAAATATACGCTCCGATTTTCCTCGTCTGCTAAAAATCGCTTTAACGCTGCAATAAAAGCCTCACTAGATAAATCAGTAACTATTTCGAGGTGACACGCCTTTGTCACCATACACACAAAAATGCACACATAGACTTTATTTAAAATTCCCTTTCTTTGATTAGGATATTTTAATCCAGAAATGTCCCCAAAAAATCTATTCCCACCTTGTTAAAGGGAAAACTCTGAGAAATTCTCGGCTGGTAATTGACCCATAATTTGTGAACAAGTAACGGGTTTTGCCTTAAAACAAATTATACAGTTATTTACGAGTTTTCTACACATATTACGACCATTTAATGGCCAGAACCTTTGTCTAACAATAGACAGTAAGGTTTGTGGACCAACATGCAAATGTCTCTTGTGAGTCATTTCAAGAATTAAATTTGTTAATCTGTGATTATGGGAAGAATTATCTGGTGTTTTTATCAAAACACAATTTACTGTGGGCCAGTCTACCTCCTACTCGGAGCACATTTTTCGGAATCTAAGAATGGTGAGAGATTTCTAATCTTACTTTGAGGGTTAACCATACCCTTACAGGACAAATCTTTTATTTCCGAGTTGAATTCCATTTGCTGGACCAGCTTCACAAGGGTAATTTCAGCTCGTTGAATTTCACATCCTTAGTGGCCCAATTTGTTTGTTGGAGGGCCTTTTGCAAGTATTGATGAACCTGTAAATATAACTGAAAATACACAAATTTTCTGAAAATTATTAGATACAGAGAGGATATGGTTCAAAGGTTGTTGTCTAAAATCACAGTCAAGGTTTTTCTCTCAGTAGGTTTTAATTCCTCCAAATAGGCACTTTCATCACTAAGTAGCACATTGTTGCTCACAGGAACAGTATTTCCTTCTTGTAGGAAACTCGGTCTTTCACCACTTTTCACAGTTTATCAGTGAATCAGCACTGATGCCTCTCGTTAGAAGATCTGATGGATTGTCCTTTCCAGCACAATGACGCCATGAATCTTTGTCTGTTAAAGATCGTATCTCTTTCACTCGGTTGGCGACGAAAACCTTCCATCTGTTGCTGGGACCTTGAATCCAACTCAAGGCTATAGTCGAATCTGTCCAAAAGTAGTTGGTTGTAGATATTTTCTCATTGAGAACACGTGAGATTTCTTTCGCCAACCTCGCAGCAAGCAACGCTCCCATTAGCTCAAACGTGGAAGGGTTAATACCTTTAGAGGAGCCACACGGCTTTTGGAAAGCTAAAAGATGTACCGAGATTTTTGTCAAGGTTCTCAATCTAACATACGAAACAGCTCCATATGCCTTAATACTAGCATCTGAGAACGTATGTATTTCACACTCCCGGACAGTTCACACTATCACATTGCAGGGCATATCGAGGAATCTGAAGTTCACATAAGAAAGACGCTTCCGAACACCATTGTTCAAACTTCTCTCTAATATCAGGCAGCAACTCTTCGTCCCAGTCCGTTTTTCTCTGCCATATTTCTTGGAACAAAATTTTAAAATCTTATGGTGAAGGGGGACGCAAATCCCAAGGGATCAAATATCCTGCCTGCAGCCATCAACAAAAATCGTTTAGTGTTCTTTCTTTTTTGAAGGAAGTCTAGAAGCTGGTCAGACGAAGACTGAGATAGTCTTTTTGAGGATGCCATAAAAGCCCCAAAAACACGATGTGGATGGTTCACGAAATCGTTCATATTTAAATGATCAAAATGTTCCAACTGCCATTGCTTCATTAACTCACAGTTATTTGAAATCCACTTCCGCAGGTTCATTCCTGCTTCACTCATGATTTTTGCCGCCTTGCTCGACAAATCGAATGCTGATTTTGCATCATCTTCACCAGTGACGAGATCGTCCACATAAAAGCAATGATCAAGTGTCCGCACAGTATCAGGATACCTTTCCATGTACTTCCCTATATGCGTCTTAATCGTTGCAGCCAAAAGAAACGGAGACGCGTTCACGCCAAAGGAACTCGATTAAATCTGTACACCTGCACACCATTTTCGCCGTCATCTATAAGGAACCGTACTACATCTCTATCCCTTTGGAGCCAAGGAAATTTGAAGAAACGCTTTTTCCACATCAGCTAAAACAGCTATTTTGTTCGAACGGAAGGAGATCAATGGGTCTAAAATATTAGAGGGTTCAAATTGACTCCATGGGAAGGCAGTCATTTAATGAAAGTTGTTTTTCTTCATGAGCACTAGCGTCAAACACTAATCGCAGTTTCGTTTGTGAGAGATTCGTTTTAATTATCACTCGGTGAGGAAGATAAAACACAGGGGTTATTCGTTGGAATAAAAGGGATTTGTTACCTTCTCAATTATTCCCACATCCAAATAATTCTTCAAGACCTTACAATATTCAGAATACAACACCTTATCCCTTTGCATTTTCTCATAAGACTTCCAAGTCGTCTTTTCGCTAAACTAAAATTATCACTTAACTCATTACTATCTCTTTTCCACGGGAGTTCTACCTCATATCTACCATTTTTAAAATGTACTCTCTGCTTAAACATTTCAAAGCTAACGTCCTCCTCACTACAATTCTCGTTTTTGACACCAATCGATTCTAACTCCCAAAGACCTTAATGTTGTATTTAAATCACCATCTCTAATTAATCCACAATGAATATTGTTATCCCTCACCTCATCTCCTACACTTCCGCTAACTACATATCCAAAAACAGTATTTTGTAAAAGTAGTCTTGAATCTCCACAATAAATTTGGCCTGGTCTCAGTAATTCGTAAAATATTTCCGCGCCTAACAACACATCAATTTTACTAGGAATATTAAATTTATAATCGGCTAGTTTAATTTCGTTTGGGATATCTAGCGACACATTTATTATTTGTGACGGAGTCAAATCGGTTATCCTTCTTACAACTAATAAATTTAGCTCCTTTTTGAAACTTAAATCACCGTTAAATATGGAGGTCGTAACTCCTCCATTTATTGTCATTGTTGACTCATTTAAACAAGATACTAGCAAATTAATTTTCTCATTTTTTTAATTGTAATCTATCTGCACAGTCTTTCGTAATGAAGTGTGACTGACTCCCTACGTCCAAAAGCGCTCTTACCTCATGTCAAAGGCCATATTTGTCCCTTTTTTAAGAAGCACTGGACGCTACTCAGTAAAACGGTTCGCGTTTTATTCTTTAAAAAGCTGGTTGCTACGAACGACTTGTTTTCTTCATTTTTCACCTTGGGGTGGAACGACGCAATTCGATCCTCCGGTCCCCGAACACATCTGCGAGCGGGTTGAGAACTGACCTTTGAACTGTTTGGTTGTCCCGCTTTAGAAAATGAATCAAGCGATGGTGCGGTTTCCCACAAAAACAATTTTCGCACAGCATGTTTTTCACACTACAGTTAGGGAAAAGCACTTGAAACACAAATGATTAGCCTTTACGAAATCCACTCTTTCACTGACGCTGAGAGATTTAAATTTTGAGCATGAATACAGTGGGTGGAATTCTCGTGATTTGCAACAAAAACATTTAACATTTTTAACAGAAGACAAATTTACGCTTGAAATATTTTTGCTCCACGATGATTATAGGTCTCATTACGTTTAAACTTAGGAAATAAATTCTGTTCTCTAATTTTTCCCTTGGATGATATAAAAATATCACACTCGAGCTAGATCTTGTGGCTTAAACCACATTTCGCCCTGCTTAATGCTAATATGCGTATTTAATTCTCGGTCTAATGTCTCTATTATCTTATCTGAGATTACTAACTCACAAATTGACTTGAAATCATTGACCTCCGTAATTGGCAATAGTAATTAAATTCGCACTTAATCTAGACGCGAATTGAACATAACTCGCTAGGTAATTTTTGGGCCTTTTAAATTGATTTAAACATTCATAGGGGGTCGGTTGAAATTTCTTTTAACACAATTGCTTTCAACTTATTATAGTCACTTAAATCTTCATCTCGAAGATAAATCATTAAGTTATTTGCCTTTTCTCCTAAAATATTCAAAAGAACTTCGGGTTTTAATTTTTCAGGAACATTTTTAGTTTTAAATGCCTTTTCTATAGATTGAAAAAATAAATTAAATGACTCTGCTCTTAGTGGTACCGGGATTGTTAAGGTTTTGATACTTTTAATCAAACTTTCAATATTACACTCGGTTGTAATTAATTGATTTTCATTTTGTAAAGGTAAACTTTTGCCCGATTGATTATGTAATTTCGCTATTTCTAACTCCTTCTCTAACTGTGACAGTTTAATTTTTCAATTTCTAGTCTATTTTTGTTTTCATTTCTTCTATTTTCGTCTTCATTTCTCCTATCATTTATCTCCTCCAACACACAATCAACAATAGCCTGATACGTTTTTTATCATTTTTATAAATCTCACTCTCCTGTATTAATTCTCTTAAATCTAGAACTTTAGCATTGTCTGGAACAACTAATTTTAATTCATCCGCAATACTCGAAGTTCATCCTTTTTAAATTTACCTATACTCATTTTCACAAAGTAAAGTTATCTCAATCACCAATGAAAACAAATAAACCACAATTTAATTATCTAAGCCACAAATCAAAGTTAACTCAACCTCAAATTAAAGTTATCTTAACCACACATGAGACACATATAATCACAATAATTATCTCAAAACACAATTAAAGTTAACTCAACCTCAATTTAACACTTATAAATCACAAAAACTATCTCAAACACAAATTAGACACCTATAAATCACAAAATAACTATCTCAATCACAAATTAGACACCTATAAATCACAAAATAACTATCTCAATCACAAATTAAAGTTATTTTAACCACTTATGAAACACATATATTTTTTCTCAAAACACAAAAATATAGTTAACTCAACCACAAATGAAACACATATAAGTCACAAAATAACTATCTCAATCACAAATTAAAGTTATTTTAACCACTTATGAAACACATATATTTTTCTCAAAACACAAAATATAGGAAAATTGAAGACTGACCTCTCACCAAGTGATAACTTTCTCTCCACTAAAAAAGGACGCTTCCTTTCTTTTCATTCGTGATCGTTGAGTACACTACAATTCCTTATTTTCAGTCCGGCCATTTCAGGCTCTGACGGACCATTGTTTAGTTTGCACCGATTCATTTACACACATTAATTAAAAATCTCTAAAAAGATTAATTACACCAGACACACACAAAATGGCGAGACTAAGATAAAAAAAAAGGAATTTTATTAGAGCGTTCTCCATGCGCTCTCTCTCTTCTTACTCTGTCTACACATACACTGTTTTACACACACTAGCGCTCTCTCGCGACAAATATGTACTTGTTGTTGTGGGTGTTACAAGAATTATTTGTTCAACACTGAACACCTTATAACTAATTATAACTAACTAAAAAACTGTCCAGTATTAGTCTGCGAGCATTGACTCATTCCAACGACCCTGATATCTACGTTCCATTGCTACGATATCTTGTTGAAACCTTTCCCCGTGTTCATCACTTACAGCGCCACAGTTCCTGGGGAAAAATCAAGATAAGAATGTAAAAAATGAATCTTTAGACACATATATCATCCTAGATCATGGAACTTTTGTAGGATTTCTTTCCCCAACTGTTAATAGTTCTTTTTTTTTTTTTTTTGCTGCTAAGAAATTGTATCACACTTTTAAAACCCTAGCTATAATCTCTCTTTCCCTTACAGAATTTGACCTTCATCATTGTGCATATTTGAGGCCTACGAAGATTCTCTCCTTAATCTTTGCATTACTCAATCTTGGGTATTTCGATCTAAGGCAGAGGTTCCCAAACTTTTTTGCCTAACACTACATTTTTCCAAATTCATCAACATAAATGTGTTTTTGACAGCAGGTATAGAGCTACTTACTTTAAAAGATTTAAAATTTTAACTGTAGTGACGAATGGTGTTTAAAACTTAAGAAAACTTATGTTAATTAATTGAATTAAAATTTAATTAATGCATAAAATAACTGCTACATAAAATAACTGAGCAACAAACGAATGCTTTTAGTGGGAGGGAGGAATTTGGAGACGCAATAACAAATTTTCAACATTTGGCATCAATCTTGTTAGGTTTAAGCCTAAATATATCCTCAGTCAATAGTGTCCAGTCTTTTCTTCTTCTTTTTTTTTTGTTTTTTGCTTTTTGTTTTGGAGATTGGCAAGCGCACTGAAAAACTCCTTCTCAAACGGAAAATCAATTAAAAACTTTCTCAAGATATTCCATAATATAGAATAAATAACAGGTATATCTTTTTAAAGCCAAATTTGTTGACATCCATTTCTAAACTTTACTTTAAAATCGTCGTTATTGTCTATTTCTAGTGCCAAATTCTTATAATATGAATGGGATTTTTTTCAAAGTGACCATATGAATGACCGTATGACCACCAAAGGGACCTACTGTAATACGATAGTAAAAATATTCTCAAACCTAGTTTCAAAATCTAAAAAAAGGGCATTTAAATGTTGAACGTAGGTTAAAACGTCTTTTTCCTGCCAGATTGTTTGTGACAATCGAAAAACTGGGAATATTTGCGACGACCAAAATTATACTCCTTTAGCTTAATTCAGGCAAGAAAGGCTGAAATATGGTCCTTGTTTAAACAAAATTTATGATGTCGCCTTGTTGCTGCAAATTAACTTCATTAAATTTAGTAAATAAATCTATGAAATATGAAGTTTGGTTTCCACTTAATTAAATTTCCTTTTAAAGTTAATGTCACGATCTGGTTTAATGAGAGCCACTATTGTAGACCCCTTTAACAATTAATGAACCCCAAACTATTTTTTTTTCGCTAACATGGACCCCTTACAGGTTGTCATAGACCCCTAGGGATCTATGTAAACCACTTTGGGAAGCACTGATCTAAGGTATTGGAAAGCCTCTCCATCCTTGTTGATGGATTTACAAAATTCTTCATTAATATCACCTTAAGGTATCCGACTACGTTCGGAACCGTGATTTTAAAAAAAGCATAAATGGATAATTTTCATGATGTTTAGTGTCACTTAGATTATAATACATGTATAAAATTGTTTTAAGGACATTTTGACAAAAAACAGTTATTTAAATACAATAATTCGGCTAAAAATTAACTTAGAATAATCTTTTTCAAAATGTTCTCCTTTGTGAAAAATGCTTCTATTATAATAATATTTTGCCTGTGTATAGCTCAGAACTCTCTACAAAGGCTCAACTAGAATTTTTGAAAATTCACATTATATTTTCAGAGTTACCACCCATTGAAATAATTATTGGCGTTTTTCTTAAAATTGCTCCACTCTGTTGTCATAAAATATGAATAAACCCACTTCTAAGTTATATATTTCCAAAATTCTAGTTGGGCCTCTGTAGAGAGGTCTGAGCTATATACTGGCAAAATATTATTATAATAGGACCATTTTTCACAAAAGGAGAACATTTGGAAAAAGATTATTCTAGTTAAATTTTGCCAAAATATTATATTTAAATAATTTTTTGTCAAAACAATTTTATGCATGTATTCTAATCTGAGTGACACTAAATATCATGAAAATTATTCATTTGTGTGCTTTTTTAAAATCACGGTTCCGAACGTAGCACCTTAAATAGTAATTTATTCTAATTTACATTTTAACGATGTGTATGTTTCTTTAATTTTGGTATATGAAATTCTTCTAACCTTAAACGAAATAAAATTACCATACCTATTACTGTTCTGTGTTCTAATCAACATTAAACTGAAAATCAATAAATACTTATATTTTATGACATAATAAATACAAAAAAAAAGACAAATGAATAAAAATTAATGAATTGACAACACAATTTAGATCTTAGTACAATAATATATTTTATGATATTTACTTGAGAAATGATATATTAGTTTACATGGGATATTTACTTAGGGAAAACGATTATAAAATAAATTAAATCTCCTAATGGAATTTCTTGTTGACTTAAGGGTGTTCTAAATAGATTTTCTCTCTTTAATGAAAAGCTGTTCATAGTATAAAAGGGAATGTCTGCCTTGCTTCCATACCCAGCACCTAAAACCGTTCTTTGTTCCGAAAACAGTTCCAGCGTTGAGCGAAAACTACGAAGATGTCTTCCTTTTGCAACTCGTTTTCATGATCCTCAACCTTATGGTGATCCTGAGTAAGTATGCTTCTTATATTTTACTAGCCCACTCGCTTCGTTGGTTTTTCATGATGTTGTATGAATATATTTTCTCAGTCATTAATATCTAAGTCCTGGCATTAAGCTTTCGATTGTGCAAAAAACATCCTTACAAACCTTGTCTCTTGATAAAAAAAGGAGAGAACTTGTTAAAAAAGCGAATCTTGTTTCCAAATATCCCCCCCACCACACACCTTGGAGTTTTTAGCAAAAACCATTTTTAGAGGATCTCTACTCAACAAAAGAAGCATGTCTGCCACATTTCTAGACTGTTGGTCTTATTGTTACAAAAAGGAAAAAATTATATCTTACGCAACTGTGTCATCGCCCTTCTCCTTTGACCCCAAAATGAATTTACTTATGCGCGCCCTCCCCTTGAAAAAGATCTCTTTTTCTATATTAAACTATATAATACATATTTTCTATGCTATAGTATAATAGGAACATATATAATTATAATATTTAAAAAATATGTAACAAAAATCTCAAACTAATGGCACAAACATATTTTGAAACATTAATAAGATATACTATTCAAAGAAACATAGGTCTTGTAGTACATGTATGTATAGTATAGAGATCTAGTTCTGTTTTTCATGATGAGATGTACATTTCCAAAGAATACGCGTAAAAAGTTCATGTAAAAAGTACATTGCATGCATAAAAAAAATAAAAGATT
Source organism: Trichonephila clavipes (assembly GCA_019973935.1). Classification (NCBI taxonomy): domain Eukaryota; kingdom Metazoa; phylum Arthropoda; class Arachnida; order Araneae; family Nephilidae; genus Trichonephila; species Trichonephila clavipes. The sequence goes on from BMAU01002532.1 coordinate 29,992, forward strand.
GATTCCACTCAAGATATAAGCAAGAAAAATGCAATAAACTAAGAAATTTTTGTTAGGATCTTAAACGTTTTATTTCATAAAGACTGTACATGTATCCTACGAAGTATGTATCTTAGTCCAAGCAAAGCTGTCGAAATTCCATGTAGAGTTTATAAAATTTTGGGAATTATATCACAAATAGAAATCTCTCTCTCGCTTTAAGTTTCTCATCTCCAATGCAGCAGTCATAAAATTAAAAGGAAAGTAAAAAAAAAAAAAAAATTCAGAATGAGGGTTGATCGAGTTAAATCAAAATAAGTCGTGAAAAAGTTTTTCTTCTTTCTCTAATTCGTGTTTAGGTCAAATCGTGAAAGAAGTTCGTGTAAGAACAGAATTGGGTTTAGTCAGTTTCAATTAAACACTGATGTAGTGGATTCATCTTACGAAATCGAATAAATTTTGAAAAAATGTTTTTTAAGTACAAACAATATATAAATAATTAATGGTTAGAATTTGGGTTATTCTTTTTTCAAGACAAATGAGCGTTTCTGGGAGAGAAAATCCAAATGAGATCATAGGACTCCCGAGTTTTTTGGTACCATTAAAAAACGTAACATTTTGGAAGCATTAAATTTTTTCTCTATAAAACTCGCCTTCACATAACGTAAAATAAAAATTCTAAAATAATGAAAATGCTTATTTGCTCACTGTAAATATATATATAAGTGCAATTTTATCTAATTTTTGTTTGTTTGTTCTTTCAGGTGTTGTCTACGGTAAGTAAAATTTTGAAAATATACATAAAAGTATCTATCTTCGTAGCACACATTCCGAAGGATTCCTGAATAAAATCCCTTTTTTCTGCAAAAAATCTTAAAATTCAAACCGTTTCGTACGGAAATTTGATTTTATCTTTGAATGTAAGTTTTTACTTGGAACGAATTGTACTGGGCAAATGATTTTAATGGAGCATTAAACTTTCTGGAATGTGACAACGAAATTAAGTATAATCAATTAGGAACACAATTGACATTAAAAAAATGTATATGCTAAATTCAGACAAGCAGATTTCAAGTTCTAAATTTTAAATATTTTACTTAAATTTAAATGAAATAATAAATGATTGTGTTTCTCTCCGACAGTGAACTTTTTTAATATTACAAACGTGAATTCATGTAAATATTTAGATATTACAAAAGGTTTTCCCCCTATGTAATAAACTCTTGTAAAAGTTTGAAATAAGCAAAACATTGTTTGAAAAAAACAGGTATCGTTTAATTTTTTTATTAATTTTTAATAATAATTAAAAATATAATGTAATTATCAAGTAGGTAAAAAGTTTTCCTCTTGAAATGGATTTTTTTTTGCTGATAACTAAGTAAAAAAAATATCGCTTCTTTAAATCTAATTATTAAATCTTCTGTAAATCTCGCTTTCGGAATTACCTACATGATCGTATGGAATATGAAATGGATATACAAAAAACTCTAGAGGAAGAATAAGACAAGAAGTAAAAGAAATCTCTGAGATTCTCCCAATAAAACTTAATGTTTAAAATCTTTTTTCCGTTAAGCTTCCACTGTATTATATAGATATGTTACTACACTGAATAAGATTGCACATAGTATTGCTGCAAATTTGGCTAATACGAAAAGCAGTTCCAATTATTTAAAAGGTAAAAATTTATTAATGAAAGAGGACGAACAAATAACAACACGAAGAGAACAATCGATGTAAACACATAAAAAAATTAATAAGTAATAATTTATTACTTACAGTTGTAGAAAAACACACGTTATTAAGAACCTTCACAGTTCTCCACAAATGTCTCACTAGAAGAGTTCCACCAGCAGGAACTCAGATAGATTACAGACAACACCCAAGCAGATTCTGATCACGACTAACTGACAGGCTGGACCTGTATCAATGGTCTCTTTTTTACCTCCAGAAGGATCGATTCCTGAGACTTCTCGTGGGTTCCTTGGTGCTATAATTTTTCTCTAAATATCTCACAAAGGGCGATAAAGTCAGAAATCTGGTAATCCTTTTCAAGTCATCTCAATTTCCCAAAATCAAAATTTCAAAATTCTGGGAAGCAAACTTCCTTGAAAAACTCAATTTACCCCAAAAGAGAGTGTTATTAAAGGAAAAATAACATAAATGGCGTGTTTCACAGTTTTCACATAAATAAACTAACACATCTTTTTTGTGCTTCAAATATAAAAGTGCACGTTTCTTATAAATGAAATAAATATTTTTCAAAAATTTTAATTTAAAATGTTCTAACTTGCATTCAGTTTTTCTCTACGGCTGAGATGTCCGGGGTCTGGCATTTATTGTATAATCATGTACTTAAGGGAAAAAAATGAGATTATAGTATAAAATAATGTATATTTTTATCACATTTTATATTTATTACACCATCTTTTTTTGGATTACTATTTCTATATTGTATCTTCTTTTTCAGCACATCATCATCATCATGATAACAATGACCCATTTGGAGGTAAGTACTTTATTTCTTCAAAGTAAAGAACAATTATTTATAACATAAATTTGCAGTTTTTTTTACATAGTTAAAATAAGTTTTATATATGTAATCTGTGTATCTTAAAATTTACTTTATATGAAGTAAAAAGATTTACCTCATAATCGTAATGTATTTAGAATAAATATAAATAATTAAATAAAATTGTTAAGCAGATATACTATAATCTATAATTTTGATTAGTTAGGTTTCTTCAAATATTTTATTATTATTTTTTTTTATAAAAACTGAAACTTTATTTTAGTCCTAATGAATTAGATATGTTGTCATGTATTTGAAGTTCCTTTTAGTTCTGGTATTTGGGGTTTTTTCTAAGATTGTACTTTAATTTCTTAGCGTTATTAAAAAAAAAGGTTTTTAATGTATTGAGAGGCATATGTTGCAATGCATTTCTTTATTCGAAGAAAAGTGTTTCTATTCGAAACAGTGATTTCAAATGCTCCTTTTAGCATTTATTAACATACGAACATTTTGAACAATTAGAACAACTTTGTAAAAACAGACGATAACGTATATATGGGGAAGGTTGATATCTCGCAAAACAGTGTTTAACCCTGTTTCACTGACATAAGCCAGTGACAGCTCAGGAAACCATATAATAGTTTTTTCCACTCTAGCTATATCTCTCTCTTTTGGTTTGTAATGGTTCCATGTTCTTGGTTCTTTCGGTTTGTTCTTAAGATGTTTTAGGATTTATTAGTCTTCCTTTTAATTTATTTACTGCTATATATATACATATATAAAATACGCAACAATCGTTTCAATAAATATTAAATCGGGATAAAAATTATCGTTGTCACAGTTCCAAACGAACTAATAAATTACCTGTCTTTAACTGTTTGAATTTCCCCATCGGATAGGAAAAATGAGCTTAAATTTCTTTATCGTAGGGATTACGAAGATCTGTGGCACAGGAGTTGTTACGTATTTTAACATCGTAGATCAAAATCCTCTCTCTCATGTCAATTTTTTTTTATAAAATTATTTTTTAAGATTTTGTCTTCATAGTTTTTTATTCTTTCAGGATAATAAAATATTTGTCTGCTTATATTATGGGGATTATCAATTTTTAGGTGTTATGAAAGTAATAAATGATTGACTCTATCCAGAAGACGAACTAATTTCTCACTCACTCTCTCTTTGAAACTTTCATTCGGTACATTTGATTAATATTATTCACAACTATGTAAAATAAAGTAACAAGTCAATATATATAAAGCAGATCAAATATAGAGCTACAAAACAAAACTCAAAAAGGTAAAGAAGAAAAAATATTTGAACGAGCAAGCACCTGTGTGTGCCGTAAGCGTAACGAATGAAATAGAGAGTAATTCACAATATATATATATATATATATATATATATATATATATATATATATATATATATATTTTAAAAAAATTAACACCGTGGTAAGAAACGAATTTTTTTTAACATGGGTTTTTCTTTCAAACTTCACACTTTGCATAACAGAAATTTTTTCATACTTCCAATTTAACGAGGGAATAGTTTAATTCCCTGGTTTCAATATCAACTGTTTCTCGTTCTTAGCATTTAGAACTTAAAGTAAAATTTAATTCTTTAAATAATTCGTTTTAATCAATTAAATGTATTAATTATAATTAAACGATCGTATTGTCATCCAAAACAATTGGGTATAGAAAATTTCATTTTAATTGAGTGTTTTGAAAGGTGAGAAAATTTAAAAGAAATTTTTTTGATTCAGACGTAGTTACAATGTGAGTAGAAGAAAACCCATTAATGATAAGCAATATTTAATCTTGCATAAAAACTGGAGAAACCCATTTAATCGAGAAGGAATAGGAATGGATAGACAGAGAAAAGTGGTTTTTAGACTCTGTTCATATGGCGCATTTCAAAACGTTAGAGCAGTGATTCCCAAAGTGGTCTTTTTCGACCCCCAGGGGTATATAACAATCTTCAAGGGGTGCACGTCACCGAAAAAATAATTTACGGGTCCATGAGGTGTAAATGGGGGTCTATGATTGTGGCTGATTATTTGCTAGGATTTCTTCATCTGAAAAATCATCTGTTAGAATATCACCGATTTCAGAAGGTAGGTTCTGTCATAAATGCAAACCCTCTTGAAAACTAAGCTTCTTTTTCAATTTCTACTATTAGCTCACACTCTCTATATATTTGTATTGATGGACTTTTCAATCGTTAATAAAATACATTTTAAAGTGCTTCATTGAGCTGAAATTTTATAATGATTAATTTGGATGACAATATAGTAATTTAATTATAATTAATAAAAATTAATTGATTAAAACTGATTATTCAAAGAATTACAAATACAGCCACGTTGGCATCATTTGTGGTGACTTAGCGACCCTTATGGCGACTTGTGTCGAAATTTGAAAAGGTTTTTTTTTTTCACATTTTAAATGGCTCATTTGAGCTGAAATTTTATATACACTATTGTTTTGGGTAAAAATGCGATAATGTAATTATAAATAATTAAAATTAGTTTTTACTGAAACTAATTATTTAAAGAATTACAGATACAGCCACGTTGGCTTTTCTTTTTTAGCGACTTGGGTCAAAACTTTAAAAGATTTTTTTTTCTCCCGTTTTAAAGCATTCAGTTGAAATGAAATTTTATATGCACGATTGTTCTGAATGACGATACGATACTTTAATGATAATTAATAAAAATTAATTACCACATAATGTTGTTATTTTGTCATATGTATATACATATGGATATTAATTGTAACTATTTAATAAAATTAGCTAAAATAAATTTTCTCTTTGATGATCTAAGTAGGAATTGAGATAAATTTTTTTTTTCTATTACTTGTTTCCAGACATTCTAAGAAAAGAAAGGGAAAAATAACACCTTTAAAACCTCCAATTATTGTTAAATCTCAGTCACACACTAAGAAATTTTAAACTTGTTAATTTTTGAATGAAAAATACATGTTTCACTTAATTGTGCGGCAAAAAAAAAACTCAACTTGAAAGTTTAATTTTTTTTGCAAAAGTTAAAATAAAACAATAAAAAAGCAAAATAAATAAGTTAATCAATCTAAAAAGAAATGACAAAAATAGCATAACTCTATTACACTATAGCAGTGGCGCACACAAGGGGAGGGGAGTCCTGGGGGTCCGAACCCCCCCCCAAAGCCCTTGATTTTTTTTTCTGATTGATTAAAATTCTAAGTATATACTTCGTAAAATTTAACTAAGATTTGTTATTAATGATTAATTTTTTTAATTAATGCTAATTATTTATTTAATAATTTGTTTTTTGCTTTATTTTGTTCCCGAAAATCAACAAAATCAAAAGAAGCATGTGACAAACCTATACGGAACTTTATCACTAACCTTCTGAGTCGTCTTTTTTAGGGAAAAATTTAATTCCCCTACCTATTTCCAATCAACTCCAAAAAGAGGACGGGATTCCTTGTTATATGCAGATTAGATAAAGTATTTAAGTCAAACGGAATAGTAAAGTAAAAGCAGTAGGAGAGAGAGATTGAAGCAGGAAGGTATAATAGTGAAGTTAGAGATTTATTATTGGAAATTTCTAGGAGGATAATATCTCAGAAAAAAAAAGCTGAGCTGAGCTGCAGTGTTTTAAATATTGATTAAAGTCTCATTAAAGCTTTATATTAAGAGTGAGATTAAAATTAAATGTTCTATAGGAATATTATCGGATATAATTCTGGGATCTCTTATCGCGGTAATCTCTGCGTGATCGATATTCTAATTGTTAATTAATTGGATCATTACATATTCAAGCTAATTTAAAGACAAGTTTTTTAAACCTCATATAACTATTTTTTTTTTATTTATTTGTTATTAAAAGTCTTTGATTCTATTTGGGAAAGATAACCAAATAAAGAAAGTTATTTATAAAAATTTCTACTGGCTCTTATCTGACTCCAAATTATTCTCGTTCTCAAAGTGAGATCCAAGGAGATCTTCACAAGCATAATACAAGAGTGGAGAACTTTCGAACCTGACCCCTCCCCTTTGAAAAATTCTTTTGGGCGTTACTGTATATAGTGATGACGCTACAACACAAAGAAAAACAATAACAAGCTACATCAGTGGTTCTCAAACTTTCAATACACACGACCCACTATTCAATCATCATTTTCATCGCCCCCTCCCTACAGTAACAATGCATTGAGTTCAATTATTCTATACTTTGACGCTACAGCTATAATACGACATTAACCTCTTATGTGCCACCGACGTATATAAACGTTTCGCTCGGTCAAAGTATTAATTTTCTGGACGCCGAAGTACGATCTTTTCTGTGTAGTGCTATCCATAAAATTATTCTGAAGGCTTTGGAATGCAGTAAAAGGACCTTGACAGTGTTTGTGAAGGATTTAATTATTTCAGAGGATTTGCTTCTTTACCCCCTTTCTCCTCCCCTTCAAAAACACATCAAGAAACGCTCGTCTACAGGGAAAACGGTGGCACTGGGGAGCGAATCGCGTAACTTTTAATCGGCAGTTAAGGAATTAATTATAAACCGTACCGATTATCCAGATAAGTGTTAAAACTAACCCCTGCTGCCACTGATAATTATCAAATTTGTTCTTAACTTAGTATGGTTATATTACTAATAAAATACGTCGTACAACCTCACGCATAGTAAGCAGACGATTTGCCAACCAAGCTACAGAATCGTTGGACGAAACTAAAATTTAATTGTATAAAAGCTAAGCCTGAATTTCGAATGCTAATTTCTCCGAATTGACTGGCCATTCGGCGTAATTACATTGAGGGGTAAACACCCTAAAGGAGTTCAGCTATTATACCAAGTCTCGATCCCAAATGAATTTCCTTAGTCGTGCCCTCTGCTTGTAAGCCAAATGAAAAGCCGTCACTGATTCAAAAAAAAAAAAAATTTCGCCAAATGTTGCTCGTCTGGTTCAAATATTCGCGGAAACACACAGTTTTTCTCTATTGGCTGCTTATCGCAGCATATGGTGACGTCATTTGATTTTATGAAATAAATTGATGATAGAATTCGCAAGTACCATTTTTTTATATTTCGTATTATTGGGGTTTTAATAAATATTAAAACTAAATAATCGAAAAGAACACGAATAATATCATGCATCTATTGAAAATAGTTTGGGTATTAATATGTGCTCGTAAAAACTAAGTTTTTGCTATTTTTTATCTTATGCTTATCTTTCTTTTATTTTCAAACAGAAGCCGCCGACGCTGCAGATGATGCTGCTAACGATGTCGCTAATATACTCTAAAGAAGACTGCGGATATTTCCCTTCATTTGCAATGCAAATGTAATCAGTAAGAAGAAAAGACGAATAAAAGCATTTGAAAATCTTTATTTCTGTTTGTCTTTAAACGAATTATGAAGCAATGGATTAAATTCATGGGACAACGAAGTCACATGATAACTACAATCACGTGCTTCCACCTAATCAGTTCATGCGCTTCGCTGTTGCCAAAATTTGCTTTTCGTAGAAAATTTCTTTTAAAAATACGAATTGGTCAACAGTAATAACGTTCATAGATAAACAAAATGCACTTCATTTAAAATATCCGTATAATAGAGATTTATTTCGGAGTGACAACTTCTTTAGGTGCGTTGGGCTTATGATTGAATGTAAATCAAGCGTCAGGTTCCTGTGTGCGTTACTGTAATCGGCTTTTCTCGGCTCCAGACGGTTAGTTTTGAATTGAAAATATTTTAGGCATGGATAGTTTATTTTTAGGTAAACATTTCATACACAATTTTTTCACGAATATTACTGTCATACAGCCCACTTCTACTCAACTCAAGTGAGTGAACGAGAGCAGAAGAGCACAAGCGTGAAAACAATGCGAAAAAAAGGTTATTCTTATGTAGGATATTGAAGATCAAAAGAAACGAAACATGGGATCTATTTTTCGCGCGCGCGATTCTACTCTTAACTCATTTTATATATACAGTCAGTCAAAAATATTGGGACACACTACCAGTTCATAGATTTTTATGGTAATATTTTATTTAAACATACAAATGAAACCAAAGAAAAGAAGGAAATGTTATTTTGGTAAATGCTAATAATAATAATTTGAACAAAACTCATACATTAATGCAATTATGGTTAAAATTGAAAATAAAAAGAAATTGAGTTAAGAAACGTGCTCAAAAGGTATAGGGACACTTCCCAATAAATTATTTTAAAAAATTCACACTTATATAAATTAATATCTTTTGAGCCACCTTTGCTTTTATGACCTCTTGAAGTCTATTTGGCATGGATTGGATGAATTTTTGCAGAATGATCTATCGATTTTGGTCCTTTTTCGATCAAATATTTTCTTAATTCCTGTTTGTTAGAAATTTGGTGCTCATATAGTTTTTTGCTGTAAATAATCCCAGACATGTTCGTTCAATGGGATTAAGGTCTGGACTATATGCAGGAGTCTTAATTACACTAGGACAGTGGTAGAGGACCCATAATTTGAAAAATATATACAGTATGTTTCGGGTCATTATCTTGGTACTATTTAAAATGTCCGCGAGATTCCTAATTTGCTCGCACTTTGCTTTAAATTTCACTTGAGAATGTCAAAATAGATATATTTATTCATTATACCAGTGTTTCTAAACTGGTGCGCCCCTGAGGGGCTGTTAACCCTACGAGGGGCGCGAGCATATTGAACATAAAAAAGGTTTAAAAAAATAATTTTTTTTGAATGAAGTAAAACAAAATGCTTTCTAATATAATAAAAAATACACATTTACACTGATATAATTTATATATATCATCTGGTGATCATCAAAAATAAAAGATTCCACCCAAACGCTCATATTAGCTATCTTTTGATCCTATAACCAAATAAAAAAAGACATTTTGTTTGCTTTGCTGTAATCCCATGTGATGAGAGATTTTTTTTTTTTTTATTACTTTTCTTTTAATCCCTAATATACTACTTTTGATTATCATATATTTGATCTTCAAACTTACTGGTATGTTTCACCCCGTCTCTTTTCCTTTAGGAAACTTGTAAAATAATATTTTTCTGTTGCTTTTTTCCCATGTGAATCAGTTTTATGATAAATGGATAAACATAATGAAGGATTATTTGGCCTTGAAGGATTATTTGGCCAAGATGTATTTTTATGAGTATTCTGAAACATATAATGCATAACGAAAACGTTTTACGCAATTATTTTTAGAACTAACATCGATATTTTTATATTGAAACATGAGAGTGGTCGCATGAGGTGCTGAGTCAACCCAGGCTCACGAAATCGTTAATTTGGGAAAACTGTTTATTCGTTAACAGTGACCTTGACAGTATCCTCTTATTAGACAGTCTTAATGGGAACTAAAAATGAATTTGTCACAAATATGCGTCTTTTTTGAGAGGGGCAAACGTTTTTTACAATCAAGGTACTTGTTTTGATCGAGTTCCCCTGCGCGACCACTTTTATTCAAAAAAAAATATTTTCTATGAACACGTGCTACACTTTCTCCCATGAACAACTTTGTGGTTTTAATTGCTGTGTTGTACGACTTGTTATGGTTTATAAATGAAAATGAGCAGAATAAAAAAAAAAAATGGACATCTGTGCTCTCTATTGAGAGAAGTTAAAACCGATCAAGCAATTGAAGAACCTGCTGAAATAATGCATATTAATCAAGATAGCGAAAGTAAATATGAGAAAAGCGATAGACATGAAACGTTTGAGTTGAATTGAAATTTTCAAATGCTGCGTAAAGAACTCTATGAAGCCATAAATGCAACATTTCGCCTTGTCAAAAGACACAAGGAAGAAAATGTTCAAAATGCTAATTGTAGATCATCAAACGACAGCAAAACTACAATAACGTGAGCAAAATATGACAGTTTTGCTGGAAAATAACGTTTCTGTATTGTTAGCAAAAGTGTCTATGATTTATGTCCTTTATTAAGGTCACGCACATTTGGAACATTAGTTTCATTGGATTCCTTGAAAGTAGATAGTATATTTTCTCTTAATTAAATTATTCACTGGAATTGTGATTTTATCGTGTATAGTAAAAATAATTATAAAATAAATAATAGCTTAAAAACAAACTAAAAAACATGCTTTTATAGTGAATCGAACTAAAAAGTAAAAATATATATTACTTAGAAGAAACATATACAAAATTTAATACTTATCTTGTTAATTTGTACGGTTGATAATTATGATCGTATTGTAGCTTTAGCATCAAAGTGCATTATTATTGCATTCAATACATTATTATTTTTAGGGGGGTGCGATAAAAATTATGTTTGAAAATTGGGTCGCCAGAAGTGAAAGTTTGAGAACCAACTGCATTAGACCATCAATAAAATGTAAGTTCTCGACACCAGAGCTTGGCCCAGACAATTTAGTTACCCCCTCCATATTTGACAGTAGACCGTAAATTTTTTAGATGTATTGCTATATTTGATTTCATCAACAAAGATTACATTTTCCCACTATTCTGTTGGCTGTCTTACATAAATTTTAGCAAATGCCAACCTAGCTTGTCTAGTTGCTTTGCTGATGTAGGGCTTTCTTTGAGGTACTCAGCCTTGATACTTATGTTTTCTTGAAACATTTCTGACACATAATTTCAGGGTTTACTGATTTTCCTAACCTACTTTTTCATTGCAAAGTCATTTTACTGTACTAGTTCTGATTAATGTGTACTTGTCTCACAATCCACCCTCTTCACGTTCGTTAAATATCCTTGGTCACCCTGATCTTTGCTTGTTTTCAACGCTGTTTGTTTTCTTGAACCTGTCAATGATGTTAAAAACAGTAGACATACTCATTTCAAGATTTTCCCTATACAGCGAACTGACTTCACCTCTTCCAATGACTTATACGAGATTTCGCACACCAAACTGATATATCTTTTGTGCTTTTGCCATTTTCTTTACAAATTACCTTATCTGTTGAGACATTTATGTTTAAACTTTTAGTCTAAAAAAGTGGTGTGAAATTTAAATTCTATTGATGTGGGCTGTATATTTATTAAATTTCTCATTTCAAAAGTGTCCCAATATACTTTTGTGACTCCAGTGTGCCTTTGATTTATATTTGGAAAGCTAGAACAAATTATAATTCTATAATACTAATAAAAATTTTCTTATATACTGTACGACAAATATTGAAATATTTCTTAATTCATTTTGTTTTTGTTTTAATATGATTAATATTTTTATAAATGACTTTAGAGTTATGCATGCCAAGTGTCCCAATACTTTTGAGTGACTGCATACCAGCTGACCTGGCCACGCGTTGCTGTGGCTTTGTTTTAATACGTTGATTTAATAATATATTCTCAGTTATTCAATGCAGTCAAATTTATTTTGTGCTTACCATTCTAGAGAGATTTAAGCATATAACAGCATAATTTTTTTTTTAAATTTTGCCTTTTATTCATCTCTTATATGGATGAATTATTTAAGAAGTTGTTAGTAACAATATATGAAGATTTAATTTTATAAATTAGGTTAATAGGGTTGATTTTTAGCCATTTTTAATATTTTTATCATTCTTAATTATAACAATAAATAATTTTTTTACATAATTAATCGCTAATAAATATTTTTTGATAACTCAATCTTTTGCTTACGCAAATAGATTCGTGGTTTCCCTCACGTAAACATGCAACATATCGTCAGTAAAGTGACGAGGACGACACCCGAGTTGGGACTCAACTCTCTAAACTTTCTCATCACACTATCTGACGCCTTCGAGCCTCAACAGATTTAACGTGTATCAGTGCCTCTAAAAAGTGAGTCTTCAGGAACTCCGCGGCTGGAATTCTCTGAAAGCTGGTCGAGGGTTCGTGACTATGAACATTCGGTTAAGGTAGCCGCTTTTTTGTATTTGAATGTAATTATAACATTTCAAATTCATTTACCACTGCTACTAGAAATAATGAAAGAAGACTCTTGGGTACTTTTCCGTTTCTCCGATGCAGGCCATAAAGTCGCCAAAAGGATACAACCGAACCCCAAATGGAATATTCCCACTGGTAACATTTTACCACCACATTTTCAAAACGAGTCGCGATTTTTTCTTATCACTAACGTCTTTTTTTATAATACATCAACAATGGATGAAAAACCAATGAGAAATAATATTTACAAATATTTTTTGGTGTATATTGTGTGTTGTCGCAAAAAAGCTGACTTTTTTTCTCATTTTATCTTTTTTTTCGAGTAATGTATATCCTAATCAATAAGGCTTGTTTCACACTAAGCAACTTCGTGAAGTCAACTCGATTCCTGCCACACTCCTCTAGTATGAAGAGAGGAGAGAGAATTCTTTCCACACGCGGGGATACAGTTGAATGAAAAGAAAGTGCCTTCGCGAAGTTCACAATCACATCGATACAGAAATTGAGTAAAAAGTTTTCTGCTTTTTCAATACACAAGCAGCCGCGTGTGAAAGCTTTCACAATAGCCTTTTAGTTGAGTCAATTATTGGGGGCAGGGGACATTCTACGGCATGGGCCAACTGGTCCCGGCCTCAGCCACAATGTGGACCCTGTCTCGATCTCTACTCGGTGCTTAAAAAGATAATGATTTGAATAATTTCAACGGTCAAATGTTTTTTGGTTGTATTCTCCAAAAAATTGAGAATTTCGGATATGTCAAATGACTACATGTGATGACGTCGTCGTCCATTTATAAGCCTAGATCTACCACCATACACCATCATTACTCTTTAAGTCAACAGGTGGCAGTCGGTCGAGCCGCCGGTTTGTAAGTCATGCACATTTATTTGTGTCGGGTTATTGTTTGTATGAGTACATTTGACAACGTATGCTATGTACTGTCTTATTTAAGGCTTTAGCATGTGGGGCCTACTATTTGCGTAGGGGCCCAGGGAAAGGCGACGCAAAACCGTTATATCAATGATACGGAAACCTCAAGCTACAGGGTCCCAACATGTAAGCAAAAAATTGTATAATATCAGGGTGCCAAACAAAAAAAGTCCCCAAGGAATTTTTGATACCTAGCCCTCTTAGAACCAGCTACGCCAGCAACCCAGGGTCTACTTTTGCGTAGGGACTCAGAGCCTAAAGAAGTCTTAAGACCACTGGCGTAGCTAGTTCTGACTGGGCCCCGTATCAAAACTCCTTCAAGGCCATTTTATAAAATGAAAGCCTTGTTAGGGGGTACTGTAGTTACACATGTTGGGGCCCCCACCTTGGGGGGCTCCGTATCATTGATGCAGTGGTAGCTACGCTGCTTAAGATGTCCTTGGGGAGGAAACCATGGTTTTCGAATATTTGAGGTAGTGGCACAAGGAGTGCCAGTTCATTCCGAGTGAAGTTGCCCGCGCGATTTCTAATCAAAACTAACTTCTCACTATCTACTCCTTCTGTTAAGTGTATCACAAGTAGACTCGTGTGAAAAGGACCCTAAATATTTTTGGTTTTTTACTTTTTACCATTGCAGACCTCGTATATTCCGCAGAAGCAGGTCTCACTTTTAGTGTGGCACTATACCAATCGCCGCAATGTAATTTTGACACCCAATTTTCTCTTCAGAGGGGAGGCACCTGGCTCTGGATAATGCGAAATGATGCCAGAATTTTTTGCCGAGAACACTCAAGTCAAGCACTCTAGGGAACTTTAGCATGCCGCATAATCATACGACATGGACGATGTCGATTTTCTGCATCATGAAAACCATAGACTTTGACCGGGTAGTACCCACAACCGTAGCGTGTGCATGGTCAGCAACAAACTAACTACGCCACCGAGACCTAAAATATTGAAGATGAAAATACTCGTGTGCTTGATGTTAATACATACATATATTTATTTAAAAACTTTTATTGAAATTCGATGATTGAAAAAATCCTAGAAATAACTGTATATATATTTTTCTTAATCCCTGAAATTGAAAATATACCAGCGCACATTTAAAAATTTTACAATTTTATTCAATATTCAGTTACAGAAAACAAATTACAAAATGCAAAAAAAATGCGCTAAATATCATTTATCTTGATTGAATAAGATTCTTCTTGAAATGAAATTCAGAAAATAGTTCAACAAATCAAAAAGAAGTGAAAAACAAGGGAAATAATCATTCCTATTTGTCGCTCTTTTGAAAAACTTTCTCGAGTTCCTTCGGTGGTGGACTCTGGCTTCTGGACGAGATCTTCAGATCCGGCTGTCACACCCCAGTTGTCCGGCTTCGAAAAGGCAGCGCTGTAAGTGACGTCCTGTGGCTTGACTCAGATTCTCCCAGTAAGATCTACGAGCCCTGGAATCGAACATAAGTTTATTACCCAACATCCTTCATGACTGAGAGAAATAGTTTGAGAAAGGGATTGTGCTGACAGATTTTCCACACTCAAACATCAAAACTAGAGTGAAACCTGAATCTTATAAGCTAATGCAGTTCTTGAAAGTGAAACTCTTTTATATAAACACAGTTTTCCTGAATTTTGTTAATTATATTAATTTGTTGATTATATATAGGTGTCCAAAAGTATGACTACTCTTTCAAAATTAATTATTAATAAACAAATATTTTCACTTACGGTTATTTATGTATCATAAAAAAGGTAAAAGTTTTTTTTTGAAATGCAAACTAGATGGCACAACACCCACGTTTTGCAACATTCTCGTTTCAAAATGGCTTCACCATAAGAACAAGTGCAAGTTGTAGCACGATTTATCGAATTAAATCTGCAACACATATGCAGAGTAAATAAGGCACCCCCAAATTGGAGTTTCTCGAAGGATGAATAGAAAGAGAAATGTGTGGGCCACCTAGATTTCGGAACACAACAGTTTTGGACTTCTTGTAGGGCTGGGGGGGGGCGAACTTTTAGGGATCAACGTGCTCTTTTTTCCAAAGAACTGTTTAATGAGATATAGACGTGCAGTCAAATAATTTGAACTTGATATTATTGGGATAATAATAAAACTAAATACTAACAACTCAAAACTTTATTTAATACGAAAATACCTTTTGCACCGCATAATTGTAAATTAATGTTTTAGTTATGAGTTTAATTCAAATTAAAGAAACATTAATGTGATTTCTTCTGTTGCAGATTAGATGAAAAATAACTTATATTAGGATTGATGTTACTTTTAGCACAGAATGCATTCTGAATTGGAGTCATATGCTAAATGGTTTCTAAGCGAGTCTTTAATGTTATTTTCATCTCTGAAAATAATGACTTGTAGGCATAGGTGAAAAATAATGGTTAAAAACAGCATGGACCAACTTCTTCAAACAGTTAAATACATCAGGAATTGAATTCCGTGTATCCAAAATTTCATTGCTTGCATTTTAACTTACATTGCTTCTTAAAATATTTCTGTTTCAATCACAGTTCCGACTTTCTCCTTTTTTCAACAAATTTTTGAATCCATATTGAATTAGACGGGAAATCAATCAGTACACTTTTAACGGTACGTACACACGTTTAGAATCGAAGAGTTTAGGAGAAATATTATTTAAACCATTGACCTCTGAATCGATTCTCATCTGTTTTGGCAAAATGAAGCAATGAATGATGTTTCAATTCTTTTTTTTTCACATAAAAAACACTTTTTTGTTTGTTGTATTTGTACTATCTATAGGCGTTTTCGCTGTCAGGTTGTAACTTAATTTTTAGTCGCCAAACCTGGAATTAGTCACCATATCTGAAATGGGAAATCGTTAATCCTTAGATCCTAATCAGGACAATGGAAATAAATTATTAAATTTTGTACTGTCATCGGTTCTCAACAAGTGCAAAATTTCGAATTAATCTGACCTTTTAAAGTGCGTAAAAATTGAGATCAAAGAATCCGTTATATACTGATGAAGCTGATAAAAGCGTGTTAAAATACCCCATCTTTTTAAATGCAATGCAATGGTAGATGACACCTATGGCAGTGGCGCACACAGGGGGAGGGGTCCTGGGGTCCGGACCCCACCAAAGCCCTTGATTTTTTTTTTTTCCGATTGATTATAATTCTAAGTACATAGTACGTAAAAATTTAATTAAGTATTTGTTATTAATTAATGCTAATTATTTATTCAACAATTAGTTTTTACTGTGTTTTGTTCCCGAAAATCGACAAAATCAAAAGGAGCATGATACAATAATGGTGAATATTCGACCCCGGAGCCCCCACCCCCACTTGAAAAATTCCTGTGCCACTGACCTAGAGCATGGGTTAACATTTAATATTTCGTAAAAAAATTGTTAGTAAACAAGGGTTTTTTCGTGCTCGATATTCTGTCATGTACTCTGATGGAGATTTGGTAGTAGCATTTTTGATGAATTTTGCACTATTTTTCGTCATTTTTTCGACTGAACTTTTGCTGGTAGTTTTCCTTTTTTTCTCTTTCACGAAACTCTTTTCCTCTTTGTGTATTTGATTTAGGCATTCTGACTAGAATTAATAATAATCCTCAATGCAAATGAAAATTAAGAAAACAAATTAGCCACCGAAGACATCGCCATGTAACCAGCAATTTAAGAAATATTTCAAAAAGGCATGCTTTGCGGTGAAAAGCTATTTTGTTTACATCGTAATGCACTCACTGAAACTCATGCAACCGTTGATAGGTGTTCCCAGGTCTGGAGGAAAGGACACCCAATCGGAAGGTCAGCAAGTTGACCAGTTGGAGTGGTGAGCCAATCACACACATACATCCAACTTTTCTACGGATATGACGTAAGTCACGTAGTGTCCCCCTCTTTTTCCTCCCACTCTCTATCTCCTCAGCATGGCAACAATTCAGGGGGATAGAAGGAGAGAAAGACAACTTCCATTCGCTTTTTCCCTCTAACGCACAACTGGGCAAAGTTCTCATTCACTCTCGAGCCCAAAGAAGAGAGTTTCACTTCAACAATGCAGTGTTCTTTTAATTGTATTTGCTAGTACCTATAACATGTTATGCATTCTTCTAAGGCTTTTCTCTTTTGGATGGGGTTCTTCGAGCACAATTTAGAGTTTCAAAATTGCCGTGTGGGTCGACAAAATTTGAAGAGAACACTAGTTAGTTTAAGTAGAGGGGAAAAATCCCTTGTTGCATGATAAACTGAGAAGCATATTGAATCGATACATACCTCGCCCTGACCCATGGTTTGGTGTGCATCTTGAGTCCTTCACCCCAAGGGTCGTGCTTCTCGGAGGAGGGGCCCCTTGCTCCTCTCCTTGGCCAGCTCCCTGGAGACGGCTCGGATATGATAGATTCAACTCCGCAGCATCCTCCGATGTATCGCACTCCCAATTCCGTAGGCTTGTCTGGCGTATCGTTGCATGTCCCAGCGAGTACACACGGGCCCAGGGCTGTTACAGAGGAAAGAAAAAGAACTGAGAATGACATTAAATCAAATAAAATTGCTTTTTGATCATTTTTTAAGGTTAATAGCAGAAATGCTAACGATGTCGCTGGAAACGGAACATTTTGTACCAAACGGAGGGAAATAATAGTGCCGGATTTATTGAAACGTCATTTTTGTGAAATTTCTGAGCCATACTTATCAAGTGAGTTCACTATTATTACATGAAATAAATACGAGGGCATATTTCGAAAAAAGTAAAAGATACACCGTACGCCAGAGGAAAAGAAAAGTTTTGGCGTTAGTTGGCAGCACAGGTGTTAACCTTGAACCGTTAGCTTCTCCCTCCTCGCGGTCGTCGTTCGGCATTTCCTGACGTTGATTCTGGCTGAGTATGGGGTCGTGTTTAAAAATGGCTGCGTCGATTCAGAATCCCGCCAAATGTGAAGCGCGCTCCGGGTCATACGTTTTCTTCAGCGAAAAGGTCAAAATCAGTGGGATATTCACAAAGAAATTGTTTCTGTTTATGGAACATTATGAATCGACAAAATGTAACGAATGGTGTCATCATTTCTCTGAAGGTAGGACCGATGTTCATGACGAACAATGAACAGGTCGGTCATCTGTGATCTCGATGCCCTTCTTCAGAGAACGGAGAAAGCAATCCGTGCGCTTGGTCATCATCTTGTGGAAAATCATTCCACGACGATGATGAGATCAAAGATAAGCTGAGAGAAATGTGGTTCCGACAACAGGGGCAACCTTCTATGACTGTGGGATACAAAAGCTTGTGCACCGACTTAACAAATGTTTGAATAACGGGGTGATCATGTCGAAAAATGATAAATAATCCAGTTAATAAGATGTAACTGACATTTTCTAAATAAATGTTTTTTAAGGAATGCGAGCCATTGTATCTTTACTTTTCGAAATGCCCTCGTATATACGCTGAAGTAACAAAAAAAAAAAATCTTATGCAATGATTGCTTTATTTTTCATACCACCTCAAGTTCAGTGCATGATACATACCTCGAAAAAGTGAATCTCGATATGGAATCTCAAAAGTATTATTTTTCACGTATATAGTTATTGCTGTTATTAATTTCCATCATTTAGAGCTGAACTTTCCTTTTTTATGAATATGTTTATGAGCAATTTTTTTCCTCCTTCTGATTCTCTTTCTCTCTTTTTCAACAGATCTGATTAGATTTCGTTTAACTAACGTTTCATTCTGAAACTGCTCGATTTGGCGATGGAACTCGTAATTTTGATCCCACCATTAAGTGATGAGGGTGATTCCTGGAAGTGGGAATGCACTCTTCTCTCCAAACTCCCCCTCCCACATCAAATGAAGACTTTGAGCTTCGACAGATTTAATGTACAACAGCATTACCTTCTACACGGCGGGTATCAGTTCCGAAATAGAGGTCCGAGTGAGAATTTTAAATCGAGGGGGACCGAAGACATGGTGGTCGTTTAAACTGTTTAAAGGTTCGAGTTGATCAAGATCAATCCCACAAATTGAAAGGAATCCTCCTGTCATGCTTTCTGCTTTCTGTCCATGTCTCCTGCAGAACTTCCCCTTATGTCCCTATTCTTTGAGTGAAACGTTGACGAAAGCCTTATGGGATACTGGAGCAGAAAAATCATTTATTTTGAGGAAGCTTATAAAAAAATATTTTTTATAAGCCAGTTAGAGGAAATTTCGGGAACAAAGAACAGAAAAATTAATTATTGAATTAATAATTAGCATTAATTAAAAAAAATTAATTATTAATAACAAATACTTAATAAAATTTTCGTACTATATACATAGGATTATAATCAATCGAAAAAATCAAGGGCTTTGGGGGTTCCGGACCCGCGACTTCCCTTCCTTGTGTGCGCCACTGTAGAAATATACATAACACCAGAACTCAGTTTTATTAGACTCAATGTTATCTTTTCCAAGAAGTAATCTCCTTCTCCAGTTTCTACATAAGCAATCGTCTTTAAAAAATATCGATATTTACAATTCTAATTTTATTACTTTATATATTTTACATTATTTATATTTACGTTACCTCGAAATTAAGTACATTTAATGCAAATTCATATTGAAATGTTCAAATTCGTGGAAGAGTTATATATGAGTTTTTATAAGTTTTTAGAGGAAATAAATATTCCTGGAACTCTCCCTGGAAAAGGGTTCAGGGGCGAATTCAGTTCTTTTTTCTGATGTATCAGTGTAATGTTTAGTAAACAATGTTTAGAAAATGTCCAGACATTGACAATTTAGACCAGGGGTGTCCAATATGTGGCCCGCCGACTCTTTTAAAATTTTAAATATCAGGTTTTTTTTTTAAAGTTTTTCATTGTGAAATTTATTTGTGGGGAAATTATATACATATATATATATATATATATATATATATATATATATATATATATATATAGTATAATAAAATAAGAGTGAAGAATAACTAGAACCCACAGTACTAAAGAAGTAAGTAAATGGAATTCAGCAAACACAACAAAAGTAGATACAAAAAAGTCATAGGACTAAACAGGAGACCTATTATGATTTCTAAAGCTGTGGCTGAATTAGGCCAGCGAATTAGGGTTAGCAATGCTTTATGGATCCACCTTCCCCCTTGCACAGCAGAAAATATATATATATACACACATATATATTTAAAAATCTACAATGTTTTTGCCTGTTTACCTGTTCTTGTTTTAAAATAAATCCTTTTTGATAATAGAAATGACCCTTTAGATTAAAATAGATTTATATTTTACCAAACAATTTACATTTAGTTTTATAATAAATTACTTTTTGATAAATCTCGAATTGCATTATGCATATCCTTGATTGTGGAAGGTACATAATTCTCTGTGTGTGTGCACAACTTTCAATTCTCTTCCTCCTTTTCTGTTTAGAGTGCCCAAAATCAAGAAGCAGTCAGAGATGTTTTTCTCTTAAAGTTTAAAAAATATATAGTCAGGACGGTCAAGATAAAGGGAAATGCATACTTAATCGTTTGCAATGACAACACTATCAAATTTCAACAATGAGTAACGAAAGATCAATTCAAAAGGAACACCGTAATTTTCAAGAAAATGCCAAAATGTAATATTTTAAACATTATTTGTGATCATTGCATTATTATATTATATAAACAGTATATATTATCTATGTCTGTATACATGAAAATAATGAAAACAATAATAATAATTCATATTGTTTTAAACTTTCACTCAATAAATGTTTTTTTTTTGTTTCGAATTCTGATATATAGGTATATTATTTTATGTGCGGCCCACGATGATTATAATGTTTTTCCGAAGTGGCTCGCAAGGTCATTTGGGTTGGACACCCCAGGTTTAGAGAGAACTGTAATGTATTTTCAGTTAAAACGTAAATTAGAATCTACCAAAGTGAGTGGTTGTGAACACACCATATACATTAGAATGTCAATCTTACCAAATGGGAACTCAGGCAGATCAATGAATCCTTGTTTAGAGTTGTCTGGGCAGTGATATCCCAGAGGTTGAGTCATGAGGTATGGCCTCAGACCAGCGACTTCAGAGCTTTCTTCATTTCTGCTTGGCTTCCAACATTTGAAGGGGTCGAAGTGGCGGTTCGAGTCCTACCACGTGAGCTCTGAAAGAAACAAATAAAATGTCGAGTTTTAGGCTTAAATGTTCTTCTTTGGCGATAATTTTATGATTTAGAGAGTTTTTACCGGGGATATATACAATCGAACCTCTATATAATTGAACTCTATATTGCTAATTTTTTCTATACAGCGAACTATTTCCTGGAACATTTCATGATTTCTTCGTAAAATAACACTCTGCATAGCGAAGTGCATTTCTAAATAACGAACTTTTTCTTTTTGAGTCAATTTTTGTTCTCCTTTTTAAAAGTATTTCTGAAAAATTTCAAGTTATTCTCTCTTTAACACATTTTATGGTGGTTATAAATCTTTAACTGGTTTTATTTACATCCTAAATCACCGAGAACAATAGAGAGTTCTGGACGTTTCATCCTAGAAGTGCTACCTTTAACTCCCATTTGCCCAGTTCACTAGCAACATCTTCGATATCCTCTTTCACCCTCAGTGGAGTTGTCCCGTGTTCTAATTATAAAAATAATGCATGTTTTTATTACTTGTATGCTTTGCTTAAATGTCCTTAAAAATTCATTAATTTTAGTATAAAATTATTTTTAATATTGAAAGTACAGTGAATTCTTCTTCGACATTCTTTTTGTCTTGTTTTCCTTCCTTTCTTTCTTTTTTGATGGGTAAGATAAATAAAATAAACACATATTGATTTTTAAAAGGGGTATGAATAATTACTTGAGTGGGCAAGGCGAAAGCCTAGCCAATTCAGTTGCAACAAAGGAATTATGTGTGAGATGGAGAGGATTGGGATGCATTGGTATCGAGAAGCTCGATGATTGCCTCGACCAGAATGGTCAGCTAATTTATTTAAGTTGGTTAGAGAAGCTCGACCAATCATTAAAAGTAGATATGAATTCAAGCAAGTCGAAAATCTGCAATTTATCTTTAATTGAAAAGAAAATTTAAACCCAAATTGGGAAAAAGTAAATAGAATAGATACAAATAAAAAAGATTATCTTTAATTGAAAAGAAAATTTAAACCTTAAATTGGGAAAAGTAAATAGAATAGATATACAAATAAAAGATTTAATTCATAGTGAACTAATTTAGATAAAAATAAGGGTCTATTTAAATGCATTTGGGTCTGTAAAGTTAGATCAGGAAATGATTGGCAGAAGACATAATTAAATTACCGTTGAACTGTGACGTCACATAAGATTTACAGAGAATTAATGAGTGGATCAAAATATTTTCAGTTTTTAAACCCTTTTAAAATGAGTTCTTATTTATAGATACATTTCATATTTATATCCTTCTTTCTTCAGTAAGCTCGACAGCCAAAGATGGGCCTTGGCCTTCTCAAGAAGCCTTTTCCAGGCCAATTTTTCTTCCTACTGGTGTTCTCAATTTTTAATTCTCAAAACTAGAAATATTTTCTAGGCCATCCATCCATTTTAAGATAGTCT
>BMAU01002533.1:0-54989 GCA_019973935.1 Trichonephila clavipes
TTTAATAAATGTGCTGTCATTAAGAATACGTCTATTGGTGAAACTTCAACAACATTATACATTTTACCACAACTTATGACATATAGTATCTATATGTCTACGTCAAACAAGAGAGATTTACCTTTAATATTAAATTAAATTACGAAATATGAAGTTAATCAATAACTACGCGCAATATCAAATGTTTTACCGGAATAGGAGGTCTGAGAAACACACGCAACTCGAATTATTAGCTTTCACTAACTTAAACTAATTTTATTAAACTAACGCTTGCTGTAAGCGGTGTTAAACTAGAATATATCATCCGGTAGTACTTTGATCTCTTCACAGGTATATTAACCTCCTAAGATTCCTTCGTTGAGTACTAGCAGCAATGTTTCACTATCGTAATCCAATTGAATCCTCTAAACGTTGACACTATTGCTGCTGGCTCAATAGCCTTCACCTCCGCTAACTTACGACGCTCTACTTAAATACCCTATCTACTTTGCATATTCCGTTCTCTGAGAGTTGATTGGAAATATACGCCAAAGACGCCTAAGAATATTAGTGGAAATGTTCCGTACAGATTCATCACACACTTGAAAGAGCAATTCCACTGAGTTCAACTCTTTTCTGAAATTGCTGTTTGACTCCAAAAGTATAAATTTTTTTCCACACATTATTTACACTAATTTCATCCAAAAATGTCTTCCATGAGCTTATTTTGGCATCCAAAAGTTTAAAACTATAATTAGTTCTTAACTCCTGATATTTACTGTTATAAATTTCTTTTTTAAGTGACATTTTTACATCTCTGGAATCTCCTTCTTACAGCATTAACGTGTTTTCTCATGCAACTAATTTCTGCTGTCCACCAAGGAATCATGTGCATTCCTTGCGTTTTAATTGGGATGGACATTTTGCAAGAATTTTGAATAATACAAATTAGCTCCTTTGCGAGATCATGTAGAGATTCTAGATTTTGGCAGGAGACAATGAGATCACTAATACTTGACAGAATGTATTTAGATGAGTCATAAAAGAGTTTTCAGTTCACTTTTTTCAGATTAAAGATACAACTGCCACCATCTTTTGTTGGAGAATTGGAATTTAGAACAATATGAAACTCAATTGCTTTTTTGGTCGGAGAGAGAATCACAAGCAGGCAAATGCCAACAAGAAACATCGTCCAGTAAATCCGTTCCAACAGCAGTTACATCAATGTACCTAGATACTCGAGAGCCTCAAAATGTAGGACCGCAATCTTCATTTATGACAAAGAGGTTATGGGCACTAATAAATTCAGTGAGCTTGGTGCCTCTAGAGTCGGAAAGGAACGGAACCATGTTTCAGATTTACTATTGGCGTCCATAGACCTGACCAGTCTGTTTATGGGCATGTGAAAAAAATTTGGTTAATTTTTTCTAAATCAAAATCAATATTCTTTCAGAGTTCGAAATAATAAGATACAAACAAATAAGATGCTCTATTAATGTTCAAACGCACTGTCACCATATTGTAATCAAGCTAATTTAGATCCAGAAAAGTTGAAAATATTTCTATTTCTGAAAATAATCTCTGCTTTAATTATATCAAACGAATGAGTGAAGAAAACTCTGTAAGACGATGGAAATCCCGGAAGAGTTCCCTTATATGAATGAGGTTCTTGCACCAACGCGACATCAATATTTCTAGCTTCCATATTTAAAAAATAAGCTGCTGTGTAGCACTTATCGATATTTATGCAAATTAAGTTGCAAAATACGTAAATGCGGTTGAGAGAAAAAACTATTCATAATTTGTCTGAGATGTAATAACTTTCTCCATAAATTGGTGACATTTACTGCAGCTAGAATAAGGTTTGTCATTTACATCAACCTTTTCATTAGGATCTCTTGTTTTATTAAACCTTATACATCTCTCTGTATGTTTAATGTTAGTTTATTGATATGTTGGAACATGAAGGGTTCGAGGCGGGAGTATGTCATATCATGAAATTTGATATGCTTACACATCTTTCACGTGTAACTTTCTCCCCATACCGGAGTGGGGTCACAATATACATTCCTTTCACCCATGCGATGTTCGGTGTCAGCTATCCAAAAGGAGACAGGGGTAATAAGTTTTTGGTAGATAGAGAGCCACAGAAAACCTTTTTATTTGTCTTGAGTATAATTACTATAAGTTAATATTTTTCTTAAAAATTTTTAAGTTAACTCCTACACAGATCAACAAAGAAAAACTGTATTTTGGCTACTTTTATTAAATAGTTACAATTAAAATAAATATGTATTTGTAAATATGACAGATTCACAACATTAAGAGGTAATTAATTTTTTATTTATTATTATTAAAGTATCGTATTGTCCTCCAAAACAATCGTGTCTATAAAATTACAGTTCAACTGAATGCTTTAAAGCGTGAGAAAAAAACATTTTCAAGTTTTGACACAAGTCGCCAAAAAATGATGCCAACGTGGCTATATAAGTTTAAATCAATTAATTTTTATTAATTATAATTAAATTACTGTATTGTCATCTAAAATAATCATGTACATAAAATTTCAGCTCAATCGAGCACTTTAAAATGCATTTTATTAACGATTGAAAATTCCACTAAGATATAAATAAATAAACAAATATATAGAGACTATTAGTTAATAGAAGGAATTGAATAAATGCTTGTGATGCCACCATCAGTAAACTTTTTTTTCGAAGAAATTGGTCTTCTTGAATGTGAGCAATTCCTTCTCTTACATTTTACTCGTTTGAAATAATAACACATAATTATGTCCTTAATTTGGAATTATTTTGTATTTTTTTAAGACTTAAAATAATATGCATATATATATGTATATGCTGCATTTTTGTTTACAAAATTATTCAAAGTTTTATAGGTGTGTATTATGTGAAAAATTTATCTTTTTTAATTCTAATTTTTTTCTTTGGAGAATGAGCGGCATTTTCTATTTTTGTCTGGAGCGGCAAAACTGTTAGAGCCCGCCCTGCTGGTCTTCTGGGTATAATTCTGGTCTGTATGAACTGGTTCTATAATTTGGAAACCACGTTGAACCATCTTGCTATTTCTGTTTGAAATTTGCATGCTGCAATCTCCCAACTTCTCTCCATCGTTGTGTAAACATTGTCTTTGCGGCATTGCTTGTAGGTTTCAGAAATAAACTCGCTAAACTAAAACCCCATAGATTAGTGTTTGGAATTCCTGTCTCATCACTTTTCTTAATTTGCATACAATAAAAGAGAGACCGAATTTATTCTTGGATAGTTGAGATAGGCATCTTTTTCTTTGTTGTATTTATCAATTTTTATGAAAAACGGTTCATTATTTTTTGTAAAATCTTAAATGTGTGTGTTTTTTTCATGCACGTGAATTGCAAGAGAAAGGGTCTGCATACTTATTTTATAGCAAACTGCATTTCAATAAAAGTTGATTTTCTAAGATAAAAAAGACACAATAGTATAAAAATAGAAAGGTTTATTATATCACTTACTTTTGAGTTATTCATGCATAGTTCATTTTACAAGTTTATATTACAAAACACAATTATGAGTTCACTGAAAATGTATTTTAATTGTAAAATTTTTAATTCTAGTTTGTTTTTTAAAAAAGATTACATAAACAATTCTTCAAAAAGGAAAAACAGTAAATTGTTCAGGATTTTTGCATAAATGTTGTCCTAGTTTCAAAACGAGCACAGGAAGTGGATTCACCGACATATATGTCTTGTTTCAAAATAACAAGATCTGCATTAAAAAAAAAAAAACTCATAGAGACTTTCATCCTTATATAATCGCATGTGATCGCTGAGAAATTTTGATTGTAATAATCTACTAACTGTTACATTCGAAATTTTTAAAAAAATAAATTTTTGTTATTAATATTTTTGTACCACAAATATATTTTCATGACTTTAAAAAAAAAAATTTCACGCAAATTATGTTTCTGTTTTCTTCTATTCATTACTAAATTTCTTAATTAAATCGAAAAGAACCATCATATTTGTGTTTCGAAATTCATTCGTCAAATAATAATAATTATAATTTTAAAAAAACGAATTTTTTTTAAAAGGTATTTTTCTCTTATGTAGTTACAAATAAGTATTTCAAGAATCCTAAAGATTTTGCTGAAATGGATTCAAACTAAAAATCGAACAATGTAATCATTTGGAATATTTGATCAACCATGCGGGGGAAAGGTCTTTATGGGTAAGAAAAGGAAAAGAATATGACAAGAAATAATTGAAATATAATTTTGTAACCAAAATAATTTCATGAGGAGCTGAAATTCTTCAGAAAAAGCTAAATCTTTTAAAAAGATTGCTCACAAAATGAACAAAAAACTGCTGGTTATCATTCAGATTAAGATGAAGCAATGCTTATGTGGATTCGCATTCAATTTGATAAAAGGTTTTTTAAAAAACTTTTTGTTCTATCCTTGTTTTTAAAAATAATATTTAATTTATATATATGTGGGGCGTCCCCGAAAAGTATGACTATACTTACAAGAATGAATGAAAAATAAACAAAGATTTTCGCTTACGGTTTTACCATGTTTTATAAAGAAAAAAGTTTATGTTTAATGAAATGCAAATTAGATGGCACAACGTCTACGTTTTGCAAATTTCTCGTTTTAAAATGGCTTCACTGCAAGAACAAGCGCAAGTTGTAGCATGTTCCATAGAATTTAAATCTGCAACACACAGTGCCGGTTTATCAATTGGGCGCTTGGGGGGGAGAGAAGGCACCCAGGAGCCCGGATAAGCTGGACTTAACCAGATTTTCTGGTTATAAATTTAGACTCCCGGTGTGAAGGGGACCTGCAGATCCCATGCGCCCAGGGCTCGAAATGAAAAATCGACAATGGCAAACACGTACAGCGTTAATTTCGGATTATCTCTAAAAACGAAGTCCACCTTCAAAATCCACAATTTATAAGTGGCGGGAAAGCACTGGTGTAGCTAGTTCCGAGTGGGCCCTGAATCAAAATTGTTTGGCGGCACAAAAAAAAGGCCACAAAGAACATTTTATGGTTTGTTCTTACACTGTTTGAGGTCCTTAAGGATTAGGGGCCCCGTATAATTGATACGGTGGTAGCTACGCCCCTGCGTGAAAGATTTATGACTATAAGCTGCGTATTGCCAAAAACAAAACATGGCCGCCCTAGTAGAAAATGAGATGGCATTATTCGTAGACTCGATATGTGGAGCGCATATTGAACTGGTATTTTCTTTATGGAACACAAAACACCGTAAGTGAATACTTTGCTATGCTACATCCGTCGTCTTCAAACTTTTTCGAATTTGCGGAACCATTTGAACTAAAAGGTGCTTTTGAAGAACCCCATTCCACACATTTACAAGAATATATTTTAAAATAGTATTTAAAGAGTAAATCAACATGTTATAGGTACTTTACGTAAATACAACTTAAAAAGTATTGCGTTTATTCCTTAAAATTTTTTTTATTGTAAATTTAATTTATTGATTAATATTTTTTGTGCTGCAAGTTTCCCCCACCCACGCATTATATTTAGTAACTGGCATATGTGTTTGTATCTTTTTACGCAAACTTAAAATTATCTGTTGTCATATGTTATATTCTGCGTTTAATTTGTTTTTGTGGCCACTTACGTTAAGAATTTTTTTCATTTAATCGAAGTGTTCTGAATGACGTTTAAAATTCTTATAGCTGTGTAAAAAATCATGTGTATTTTGCGTGAATTTGAAACCAAAAATTTAGAAGCCACTTTTGCTTTAATTAGATTTTAATGTCTCTCAAAGTTGTTGATATATCACAAATTATCCCCCCCCTTTATTATTACATTTTTTCTGCAAATGAAAAAAAATGCGCCTTTTCCACTAGAAAATTTATTGGAAAATGAGTTTTGCAAAACATTGTGCTAATGAATATAAAATTATTTCATGAAACCCAGTATGGTAAAAAATAGAATATTCACAATCTAGTATTATGTGCATATCAAGAAAAGGCAAATTTTTTAATATTCTTGTTGTTATGTATAAAATGTTTTTTCAGATTTAATGATTTTGATGAGTTTGAGTAACTTGTGGTTATATACAAACTTCATAGAGAATGTGAATTCGCTTTGCAACATATTTATAATTCTCTTTTGGATTTTTTTTATTGTGACTCGTGTGACCTGGGCATGCCTTGTGGAACCCCAGGGTTCTGGGTCTGTCACAGTTTGAAGACCACTGGTCTATTTGCATTAAAATTTGAAAGTGTCATCATACTTTTCGGACACACAGTATAATGGATTTTTATTTTCATGGTAATCACCAGAGCAAAGAATTTCTAAACATTCATTCCTTTAAGGAACAAATTTCTGTTCCAAGTGTACACCGCTCCGTTTCAGATTCTATTTATGAGTTCTTCGCTTTCTTCGTCCTGATGGGTTCTATTTCAACCGGCGCCGAAGGCAGCACTTCCGCTTCCACCAAGTCCCCTAAGAGTTCCACGTGGACTTTCGTAGTGGGCACTGCGAGATAAGGGGGGAGATAAGCAAAGGCGACTCCATGCTTGACCGTGTGTCCGAAGGCGCCAGACGTCGTGTAACCTACGACCTGCAAATAAATTATCTTTGTTATTTCTTTCGACAATAGTGGCGTCTCTAGTGGTCACTCACTGCCTATCCCCTTTTGATCTCTTGTCCAACGGACGCTTATAGCGGAGTCTGTCTGGGCGCATAGTCTGAGTTCTATCTTCTCAGACGTGCTGTCGTCACAGATCCGTGAGAACCCTAAAGCACATTGTATCGGTGTCTCTTTTAACTTACCTATTTGTATTCGTGTGTCAAATAATAACGAATTTTTACTCCCCTTCCCAAAAACGAACAAAAATAATAAAGTATTCTATTGTTCTTCAATGGCTCGACAGCCCTGGGTGGACCCTGGCCTTCTCCAGGCATCCCTAATAAAGTATTAACATTACATAAAATGCTCAAATTGTGAAGATAGTATAGAATTTTTAAAAATATATATTGAAAAAGAATTCGTACCAGGGGCAGGGACGTTCTAACACTTCTTACTCAAAAGTAGGCTCTGGGCCCTACACAAATGTAGACTCCTCTACCTATGATCCATAAAAATAAACAGTATATAGCATACCTTGTCAAATACTCGGATCAAACAATAATCCGGAAACAAATAAATGTGCACAGTAGTGCACACAAAGGTTTTCAGGGAGGTGTCCAGAATCGAAAGTCCACCATTTAAGTATCATGCTCCAATACACCGCCAAACATATTCTTTTGATTTTGTCGATTTTCGAAACAAAAACAATATAAAATTAATTATTGAATAAATAATCAGCATTAATTGCTAAAATTAATTATTAATAATAAATACCTAATTAAATTTTCCGTAACATGTACATAGGATTATAACCAATCGAAAAAAAATCAAGACATATGGAGGGAGGGGGTCCGGACCCCTAGGACACCCCCCTTGTGTGCGCCATTGAATGTGCATGATTTACAATCGCACATACCAGCTCGACCGATTGCAGCCTTTTGACTGATTGATTGATTGAATATTAACGTCGCACTGTTCAGCTACACGAGGGCTTTTGGCGACGGACCATGTAATTTTGAACCATGGTCAAGTGACGTGGACGACACCTGAGCTGGCACCCCCCTCTCCTAACTACCACACCACACCAACGGGAGGACGCCTTTTGACTGAAGGAGTAATGATGGTGTATGGTGGTAGGTCTATTGCTATACATGGACGACGATCACCCCATGTAGCCAGTTGACATATCGTCCGAAATTCTCAGTTTTTTTGGAGAATACAACCGAAATAATATTTGACTGGTGAAATTATTCGAATTATGATCTTATAAAGGCTGAGTCGAGACGAGACGGGCCCCGGACCCGTGCCTCAAGACATCCCCTGACCAGGGGCGAATCCAGAATTATCGAAGGGGAATCCAGGTCAATCTCGAAGGCTATTTTGACTGAATTTGCCTGCAAGTAATTTCCGGGATGCCATGTTAGTTTTTTTAAACGGAAGAGATTTAAGGTAAATTATATAAATGTACGGCCGTTAAATATGCGGAGATAAAATAAGTTTCACGCCCATTATGTATGTATAAGCAATTTTAAAAAATATTGTTTATATCGAAAAAAGGAGATACATTAGGGGTTTTTTATTTCGGGGGATCAGGGTAGAGATCTCCCTTCAACTAAATTTTTGCAAGCCAACTCATTTTGTGCAAATTTTCCAGTAAATGGATTTAAATATACGTATTAATAAGTAAGAAAATATTCTAAGTGGAGCATGAAGCAAGTCTGAAAACCATCAGTTATTTTATTTGATGATATTTGTCGTAATTATATCACTGGACAACGAGCTGTAAATCCTTTTCCATCGAAAAAATAAAAAAAAGATAAAACGCATCACAAGGGCAATTTTTCTTATATACACTGTGTCGCAAAAAAAAATATATGCACAGAAGAAATCAAGCTACAATCACGAAACTCGGCAAGAATGTAGTCTGGTAAGAGATATGCAAATGATTAAAATTTCGAAGCCAATGAGACAAGGCTAAGTGTGCTATGCGCATATTAGTTGCGCAACTGGGAGAGTTTAAAAGCATGAGTACGAGCGCCGTACGGCTATCCAAACGAATCTGATGACTTTGATAGACGATATTGAGACTTAGGATGCCTCTAAGACGTAACCGGCGGCAGTACGAGCAGCTAACGGACTTTGATAGGGGGCCGTATAATAGGCCTCAGAGAAGCAGGTTGGTCGAATAGACGTATCGGCCGCCACCTCGGTCGGAGCGATATGGTAGTTGCTCGGTGTTGGCAACAGTGGATCACAGAAGGTAGAGTGTACCGTCGCGGAGGGTCAGGACGTCCCAGGAACACAAATGATCGCGAGGATCGTGCAATCAGAAGAGTGGCCACTTCGGCACCAACAACGTCGCTAGCATCGATTCAACGCCACTTACCTCCTTCCAGACATCCAGTGCCATCAAGAGAAACCATAAGAAGACGACTGACCGAAGTTGGCTTGAGGAGCCGACGTCCGCTAAGACGCTTACCACTGACCCCACATCATAGGCAGTGTCGACTGGGTTTTTGGCCGACCTCGGGCAACTTGGAGTGTGACAGACTGGAGACGTGTCATCTTCAGTGATGAATCCCGATTCAGTCTCAGTGCTGATGACCACCGCACACGTGTCTGGAGGCGCACCGGCCAGCGGTCCGATCCGGCATTTATTGTCGAGCGGCATACAGCAATTTCACAAGGTGTGACAGTGTGGGGAGCAATTTCTTGGGACACACGATCATCTTTAGTGGTCCTTCAAGGCACTTTGACAGCTCGCAGATACGTGGACGATATTTTAACGCCGATTGTGCTACCCATGCTATCAAGTCGCCCAGGTGCCATTTATCAACATGATAATGCTCGTCCACATACTGCGCGACTCTCCCAACAATGTATTCAAGGATATGACGTCCTACCATGGCCTGCCAGGTCACCATATCTTTCGCCAATAGAGGATGTCTGGGACGCGCTGGGAAGGCAACTGCAGCCGTCCCGAAATACAGGAGAATTAACTGCGCAGATGCAAAGACTATGGCAGGATCTTCCACAGGGGGTCATAAGTGATCTAATTGAATCGATGCTACGCCGAATTTCGGCTTGTATAGCTGCCAGAGGTGGCTTTACTACTTACTGCTTTTTAACCTTTTGCAAGCTGTAACCGCTTAATAAAATGATATTTTGTTCTGAATTTTTAATCATTTGTTTATTTTCATATACACTACATGCATACCAAATTTCGTGAATGTAGCTCAATTTCTTCTGGGTGCATATATTTTTTGCGACAGAGTGTATTTGTAGCATCCATGAAAAACAAAGTGTTCAATTCCCATAAGACAGGACTTTTTAAACTTTTTTTCGACACTTCTGAATTGAAATAATTTTAGCGGAAATACATATATTTCAACATATTTTAGGAAATTTGATCTACTTCGCTATACACCCTTCTCCTCAGAGAAAAAAAGTGGCTGCGGTTGGAGCCTTAGTACCTTTGAAGACCCGCCGTGTAGAGATATACGTTCAATTTGTGGAGGCTCAAAGTTCTCCTGTTGACGTGATGTTGAGAGGGAAGAGGGATGTGTCAGTTGAGGTGTCGCCTTCGTCACTTGCTGATGATTCAAAATTACGAGGTCCCTCGTAGCATCCAACATCAACATCCCTCGTGTTGCTTTACAGTACAATCTTAATAAACACTCACTCCCCCTCAGAGAAAAAAATTTTAGAACCTAGAATCAGAGGGAATTTTGACTATTGGAGATCTTTAAGGTTGTGTGGTAGCGTATCACGCTTCCACACCACAGTTTTGGGGTTCTATCCTTGGCTCTGGCAAGATCGACCCAGCCTTTCATCCCTTCAGTGGGTCGATAAATGTGTGCCAAGCTTGCTTGGGGACTAAACACTGGGGGGTTTCGCTTCAGACTGACCACCTGCTCATGCATCTCAGCACCCAATGTCACGTATACTGAGAATAATATTCCCCTTGTGATTGTAGGTTCTTTGTTTTAATTGAAGCTCCATTATTTACCAGGCATAAATAAAGTCAGTCTATCTTTAGTGGCTAAAGATTTCTTGTTCCATATTCAGCCACACACACAACAAGCACGACATACAAAAAAAAAAACCCAACTACGATACATTAAATTTAGTTAAGACCATTTTGTTTCAATGCTCGCGAAAGTAACCGCCATTCCACTCGTCTCTCCATGCTGTACTCCTCTCTGTCGATTCAGATGGCAGCGCCACATATATAGTTTTTTCACACCAGGCGAATGTTACACTGAGATCAGCACAGTAGTCATATGCACAAGAGAGTGTAAACCAGAGGTCGCCAAAGTGGTGGTCCGTGGACCACTAATGGTCAGCGAAAAAATTTCGCTGGTCTCCAGAAACAATATGGTATATAGTTATTCATCACGTTAAATTATGTTTTAGGACGCATTGAAACATGATTCAATTCTTATTACAATACGTGAAAAGTTATAAAAACTCTACTTCATAGAATAACTCCATTTCATAAGAATGTATAATGCTAAAAGTTTGATATTCTTAAGCCATTTTTAATTGTTTTGTTTTTACAGTGTTTGTTTATTTATTACGGTTTTATTAATAAAGCTTTCGTAATTTGGTTGCAATTAATAATTTCATTTTATTAACTAGGTTCATTTTATGTGTTCTTAGATCACAATTTTCTTTATATAAATATATTTAACACATACAAAATCTTATTAGTGGTCGCGGGATTTAAAATATGAATTCACTGGCCCGAGAGGTTAAAAGTTTGGCTACCGCTGGTGTAAACTTAACGCCGAGCACATTTTCGAACAGAAAAAAAAAATGCTTCAATTTTTATAAAAATTTGTGATATTGTAACTCATGCATTTATTTATAGTACGGTGTTTTTAAAGTTTCAAAATATTCCATAAATACAATTAGTTTTTCTTTTAAATTGTAAAGGGCATTATTATTGGGGGGGAATGCGAAACGCATTTTATAAAAGAAAAAAATGTGTCAACTCGGATAAAAATGAGTAGTATGATAAAACAAGTGATTCTCTACAGGATAGTGAATAAAATATAATATTAATGTTTGAGTACTTTTATATCTGAACAAATATTTCAAATTTGGGTTCTATTCTTTAACATAAGCCGAAAACAGCCTTTAGCGTTCCATGTAAAGAACCGAATATAATTCAGCAGAATGTTCTCACCTTGTTGCAGCACCAAATGGATTCATTTCCATCAGGATCGACGTTTTTGGAATGAACCTTCAGATAGACCAGTTTACGGTTCAGTCCTTCCTGGAGAACCTTTTCCAAGGCCGCTTTACCTATAAAGTCCTGTTTGTCCATTCGTATGAAATAGTCCAAACCGGCCTCTAAAGGATTAGAATCCATATTCATCTGAAAGCAAAGTTTTGAACTGCTAAGTACAGTATTTATTAACTTGAATGCAACTGAGGCATCCAATATTTTTTTAACGCTGAGAATATTTATGTTTTCCTCTTTTAAAAGAGATAAACTTTTAAAATTAATTTTTTACTGAGGTTGCTGCAAAAATACATCTTTTAAGCTGTTCATTTGACTCAACATGACAGTAAATTTTATCACTGCGAATGAATTTAACTGTAATATCAGATGCACAACAATGTTAAAGATTTCAATTTGCGAATATATATACTAGTAGGATTCAAAAGTTCCCAGACATAACATTTCTGTATTATTGCATTCTTTTCTAAAAAGTTTGTTCCAAATCACGTGTTTGGTGAGTCGCCACGACGTCGTATTTTTGTACGCGGAAGTATTTAGTCGTCGGCGATTGAAAGGAATTGCATTTGCTGAGCGCATTATGGATGTTAATTTTTGTGTTCGTTTGGGGAAAGTACTACGGAGATTTACGAAATTTTGAAGCATGTGTAAGACTTACGATACATTATCGCGAACGCAAGCTTTTGAGGGCATAGAGGTTTTAGAGGAGGCAGGAAAGTGTCGAAGACGGCAAACGCTCTGGATGTCCGCAGATTTCCCGGACTGCTGAAAACACCGAAAAGGTTCTAGGGGCTCAAAGGCTGATGTTATGGTGTTGCAGTCAGTGTCAATTTATCCCCTGGGCGCTTGAGGCTGGCACCTAGAGGTCCAAATAAGCTGGACTTAACCAGATGTTTTGGTTATAAATTTCGATCCGCCAGTGCCAAGTTTTTCAGTAGATCTTCTGCGCCTAGAACCCGAAAGCTTAAACAGGCCCTGATTGCAGTCCTTTGTAAGATTCCGCTTGGGGCCCAAAAGCCTGACTTTGCAGGGGCTCTAATATTCTCCGTTACACCACTCATGATATGCATTAGAAATTGCTAACCAGGCTAGTAGTAATTTCTTGAAATAATAAACTATGCATCAAATTTTTTTAATAATTCTTGTAGAATTTGTGGTAAAAGCGCGCGAGTTATATGAGATAGCTAACTTAAATATTCATGCTAACTTCGGCTGAGATGAAATTTTCTAAAGTTATCAAAGAGTGATGACTTTATTACGATTATGACTTCCCTTTCTTACCATGTCTCGACGTTAAATCGCCAAGTCATCGAGATACATCGCCAAGGTAACACGTAAATTATTACCAAAGGATTTTCATTTTATTTACTACACTATCATACAGGCAGATGAGCTTGAAACGACATCGGCGATAACGCAACAACGATCTTGGCGTTCGTATACGTAAGTGTGACCACTATTTCAAGGAAATATATATATATATATATATATATATATATATATATATATATATATATATTCTAATGGGCTGCGGATTTGGTGTTTACCTTTGCAGACCTAGTACATTCACCGGAATCTGGTATCCCTCTTTTAGTGCGGCACCACAGAGGCGGATACCAATCACCACAAGTAATTTTGACTACCAGTTTTCTCCCCAGAGGAGGCATCTGACGATGCGAACCTGAACTAAGATTTAATTTTGCCTAGAACACCCAAGTCAAACAGACACTCTAGGGATCTTTTACATGCCGTATGACCATACGACATGGCTACTGTCGATTTTCTGCATCATGAAAATCCACCGACTAGTGCCGGAATCGAACCGCAAACCTTAGGTACAGAAGGCCAGCGACATACCAACCACGCCACCCAGCCGGCTTTTTAATGAAATAATAAAACAATGAATTAAATTTTTCAAAATTACACCAATTAAATAATTTGTTTTGGTACTGACGCAAATGCTCGTCAAATCAAAAACATCGCCATATTTTGTCATCGAATGCGTAGACAAGATTACTGCATTTGTGATTGTACGTAAACATCTTTCCGCGTGCTTGACTGCATATCACTGTATTTGGCGACGTCCTTTCATTTGAGGAAGTGGTCGACGGTATAATACACAATTACTTTTCTTTTTAAAATTGTATTTGTAACGTTATCAATAGTACTTTTAGCCGTAATCTCATAAGATTTGTAACCTGATGAATTTTTTGTAGAGCTGCGAAACGGATAAGAGTCACTTATCAACTGAGTCTTTACAATCTGCGCCCCCACATGCGGAAACCTTTTTCTAGCCTGAGAGTATATTCAGAGCATAAGTTCCGAAATCTCCTATCTCGAACTCGCCCCCTGCGTCTAGAAGTGCTTTGTAGAGGGCATCGGTGTGCTTTGCGGAATGATACAACTCCCATCCTAGTTCGCCTGCAATGAAGAAGAAATTTATTCACCAGTGACAGTTTGTACAAATAATAAATAAGTTTTAAGTTCATCCCGTAAAGAACGCGTAAATCAATATCATAGACACAAGAGATATCCCGACAGGTTACAGGTTTTGGGGATAAGGAGCAACAAGGCTGTGTTATCCAGGATGTAGCTACCACCATATCACCCTGACCCGGGTAGAGCTGGACCCACATGCCTGTCCCTGTTTCCACTAATATAAAATTAGGTTCGAACTCATACATTTTTTTCTTCTCTCCTTTTCCAACTGTATCCATTGTCATTTGCCACTTAGTTCTAAAAAATGAATTCTAATTTAAATAAAATAACACAGAGAGAAATGAGTACCGTAAAATCCGGCGAAAATAATGAGCAACTATGCAGTCACCACACACACACAAGCTGCATTTTTAAATTTTAAGGTATATTCACCGGATAACCGTGCACCTCCTTTCTTACGAAGAAACCTGAAGTATATATACTGTATGCAGTGCTCTTTATGTTTTGAACTCATTTTTTTAGGTATTATACCAAGCTTTTAGATAAAACAGTATAGTTCTAGTACTACAACCCAAATTAAATTTAAGTTCAAAATTAATGTCATTTCTTTAAATAAACAGTGTTTCGGTATATGAAGAGGCTCTAAATTATTTAATACATATCTCTTTTATTATTTTTAAAGCTATTATTTTTGTAAATGTGTACCGCGCACCCGTAAATTTCGAACTTATTTTTCGTGTTAAAGGTGTGTTTTACGCTGGATTTTACGGTAGTTAACATTTTGCTTTTCATTTTCCGATATCAAAGAAGTTTAGCTGGTAGAGTCACACTACAAACCTCGGGTGCGTGACCCAGACTGCTTTGGACACCCGGCATTTTGAAGTGTTTAGTGTTTGATAACGGAAATTGCGCTCGTCATCAGAAGCTTAAAAGAATACTTTACCTGTGTAAGATAACCTGAGCGCTCCACAGGTGTGTCTGCAACTTCCATCGTCTTGGCACTGAGAAAAGGGAAGGCACTGTTCGCGACGTCCTTCTTCGTGAGTTTCGCCAATACTTTTCGAATTGGCGATGATGCTCAAGCAAGCCATGTCGTCTGCTCTGTCAGATTTTGAAAATCCACGCGGCAGTTCCAGGATCGGGCGTGGTCCTTCAACCACCTGCAACATCATTCAGTAAAGAGTTAGTTGAGTATGTCAATATAATAACACACATAGGTAAATAAAACGCATTTTTTTTTATTTAAAAGTACACACACACATACACCCCCATATATATATATATATATATATATATATATATATATATATATATATATATATATATATATATATATACTAGAGTAACCAGGACAGACGTTGTTCTATACTCACATCTTAAATTCAAAAATTCCAAATTTTATGAATAAACTTTAACTATATCTGACCGTTTTAAGTAAAACTTATATTAAAAAAGTTGTTACAATGTTCAACGTCATTACATACGTGGTTATCACACCAATCAATCGATAGCGTGTGAGTATGTGTATACTATGAGCGAAGTTAAATGTAAAGGCTGAATAATAAAACTTAAACTGTTTTAATTAAAGGTAGTTGAGACTCAAACTATTTAATAACATGTATATTTATTAAATTGTACATAAACTTAATTTATTCTAATGCCATTGCCTATTCTAATTAAAAAAGATATTAATTAAAAAAACGCTAAAAAGCGTGAATCGCGCGTCTGCATTTTCTTAACAATAAAGACCTGGTTTGGCCAGTTTGGCTGAAAATCAATTTTCGACGCCAACTTACGTATTTTTTAATTCCTACTATTAGCTCACGATCTCTATACATATTTTTATTTGTTTGTTTATTTATTTATCTTGGTGGAATTTTCAATCGTTAATAAAAATACATTTTTAAACCGCTCAATTGAGCTGAAAATGTAATTAATGTACATGATTATTTTGGATGACAATACAATAATTTAATTATAATTAATAAAAATGAATTGATTAAAACTAGTGAGGTAAAGTTTCAAATACAGCCACGTTGGCGACTTAGCGACCCTTTTGGCGACTTATGTCAAAAATTTGAGTGTTTTTTCCTCACGTGTTAACGCATTCAGTTAAAAGGAAATTTATATACACGATTGTTTTGGGATGACAATACGATACTTTAATGATAATTGTAAAAATTAATTACCACTTAATGTTGTGATTTTGTCATATGTATATACATATTTATATATTAATTGCAACTATTTAATAGAAAAAGTTGCCGTGAAATAAATTTTTCTTGGGTTGATCTAGTAGGAATTGATTAAATTTTTTTTTATATTACTTGTTTATAACAATAACGTTGTTACAACAATGCAGGTGAATGTTGAGTTGTATTTTTTAATGTGTTTTAATTAATATCTTTTACTGATTGCGATATCGACCGAATTGTGAATCTAAACCATTCTCGAATTTACTTGAATCCACACAAAATTTCATCGAAATCTGTCCAGCCGTTTAGTAGGAGTTTAGTTTTCGCACAGAAGATTTTTTATATAAAGATGTAAGGATAATTAAATTATAATAAAAATAAATTCCTATATGGCACTTAACTCATATTTTTTCATTTCATCTTCAAGTATCAAACTAATCACCCATTTATTTCTTCCAAACATATGGCCTAGCCAATAAACATGTCTAATTCCAGATCGTTGATTTAATAGCCTTATGTGTCAACATTAACTTTCAAGTACAATCATAAAATCCAAGTGATACTAGCCCATCGGTGTTTTAAGTGCTAACCCCACTTAAAACACACCGTGACATTATATTTTTTCTTCCCTGCTCTAGCAACAGAAGAGATGTACTAATTTTTAGAATATAAAAGAACTTTTGTAAAAGTAAGTCTGATTCTGGCTCAAAACATGTCATATATAAAGGAAAAAAGTGACTTACTC
Source organism: Trichonephila clavipes (assembly GCA_019973935.1). Classification (NCBI taxonomy): domain Eukaryota; kingdom Metazoa; phylum Arthropoda; class Arachnida; order Araneae; family Nephilidae; genus Trichonephila; species Trichonephila clavipes. The sequence goes on from BMAU01002533.1 coordinate 17,217, forward strand.
ACTGATTAATCACGATATCTCTGAAACTATCAAACCGACAGACTTGAAATTTGGTAGGCTGGTTCCTTTCATGGAGTAGACATCAGCTAAGAACGGATTTCAATAAATATGAAGCCCCAAGGGGGCGTTACGAGGTTTTAAAGGGAGTTATAGATAATTAGTTTCATTATTAAACTATTAGATGTACAGTCTTGAAACTTAGTACGCAGATTCCTTTCATAGAGTAGAGATCCTCTACAAAATGATTTTTACATAAATCGAAATCCAAGGGGCGTTGAGGGCGCTTAAGGGGGTTATGCATAATTATTTCCATTTTTTAAACTTTTAGACGTACAGTCTTGAAATTTGGTACGCATATGCATTTCATGGCGTAGAGATCCGTTTCAAAATGGTTTTTGAGAAAATTGACTTCCAAGTGGCGTTGCGGGGGCCAAAGTGGCGTTCAACATAATTATTTCAATTTTTAAACTATTAGACGTACAGTTTTAAAATCTGGTAAGTGGATTCCCTTTCATAGGATAGAGATCAGCTAGAAAATGAGTTTTGTGAAAATCGAATCCCAAGTGGCGTTGCGGGACTTCAAGGGCATTATAGATAACCATTTTTGTTTTAAATTATTTGACGGACAGTTTTGAAATTTCGCAAGCGGATTCCTTTCCTGAGTAGAGTTCCGCTACAAAATGGGTTTTGTGAAAATCGACTCCCAAGTGGCGTTGTGGAGAATTAAGGGGTGTTATAGGTTATTATCCCCTTTTTTAAACTATTAAACGTAAATTCTTGAAATTGAGTAAGCAGATTCCATTCATTGAGTAGAGATCCGATATAAGATGGGTTTTGTTAAAATTGCTTCCTAAGTGGCGTTGCGGGGGCTTAAGGGGCGTTATAAATAATTATTTCCATTTTTAAACTATTAGACGTACAGTCTTGAAATTTGATAAGCGGATTCCTTTCATGGAGTAGAGATCCGCTGCAAAATAGGTTTGGGGATAATTGACCCTCAAGGGGCACTAAGGGGGATTAAGGGGCGTAAAGATAAATATTTCCGTTTTTCTACTATTAGACCCACCTGCTTGAAAATTTGAAGGTACGTTCCTTTCATGGAAAAGAGTTCCTCTAACAAAGAGTTTTGCGAAAACCGACCCCCAAAGGAGTGAAGTAGGTGAGTTATAGAAAAAAAATTCCTGTTTTTTGAATTTAAAATATTTGCTCGAAATTTGTTGAGCACGTTTCTTTAGTTGACTAGAGTTCCATTAAGAATGGATTTTACGGAAATAAACACCAGGAGGAAGCGGGGAAGCTATTGGGGCGTATTGATAGACAAAATTCCAGTTTCCGAACTACTAGGATTATAATAATAAAATTTGGTTTGCATGTTTCTCTTGTTGAATTGAAACCCGCTAAAAATGCTCCTCAACGGGCGTATAGAAAAATAAAAATTCCGTTTTTGCTAGACTTGAAATTTAGTACGCATTTTTATTTTATGGAGTACAGATCCACTGAAATTTGCTTTGGTGGAAATTCACATGATTATTGGGTTAAGTGAGCGCAAAGAATCTTTCCACTTCTATTTTTGATATTAACAGACATTATAATTTATGTCCTTTTATATCAAGAGGCGAGAGTTACAGCTATAAATATATTTTTCAATACAATCGAATTCTTAATGCTAGATATCATAATTTATATATATATATATATATATATATATATATATATATATATATATATATATATATACGTTAACAGTATATATTTATACAACATCGTGAAATATCCAGTGAAGCGGGTAGGTAACGGCTAGTATAAGATTTATTTATTTATTTATTTTGAAAACTTTTTGAAGAATCAATATTTGAACATCTTTAAGTTGAAGTCTGATGTCAGCTTTAGATTTCGGTAGAAAACGCGTGATTGCATTTATCACGTGATTGTCATGAATTAAGCCCATTTAAAACTGGCATTAGACTTGTATTGTTATATTTGTGAAAAGTAGCAAGTACTCAAAATAGCCGCCGAGCTGCAAGTCCTCTCGTGAGGTTGGTGGAAGGCCCCTGACCTCCCTCAGAGTGTTCTTCCTCAAAGTTGTGGTGGAACCGAGCCAAATCGTACCATCACCTGTTTGGTGCTCAAAACTACGGTTAACAACAGGCGTACACCCAGTCACTTGCCCAGATGAATTTCGTGGGCCTTGATCTGATGTCATTGTCGATCAGGTGGCATAAATAGCAACAACTTGTTACATTTGTATGAAATTTAGATAAAATTTTCAATTTGATAATTGGATAAAGACGTTCAAGTATTAAAATTCTTCAAAAAGAGAATTTTTGAAAATTTAAAGTATTACTTGTATGCTGTACATGTACTTCAGTGGCGCACACGGGAATTTTTCAAGGGGGAGGACAAGAGTCGAAATTCTACCATTCTCATCATACTTTTAAATGCCGCGGCCAAACATATTCTTTTAATTGTATCGATTGTCGGGAATAAAAAACAGTAAAAAATTAAATTATTGAATAACTAATCAACATTAGTTAATAAAATAAATTATAATTAATTATTTTACGCACATTACACATAGGATTATAATCAATAAAAAAATCAAGGGCTTTGAGGGGGGAGTCTAGATCCCCAGAACTCCACCCTTTATGTGTGCCCGCCACTGATATATTATTTTCAGTCAAGCACATTTTGTTTACTTATGTGTGTTTTTGTTGTTGACAAATATGTACTTTTAAAAGAAAATTTTATGCAAAAATCCAAAGTTGGCAACAGGAAGAGCAAGAACTGATTGGCTGGAAACATGGGACTGCAGCTATCATGTGACGACGACGTAACATAAATTTAGCCCAGAAGAACAAGGATCACACAAGTAACGAATCCAAACAAAGTACAATATCAGCGATTATTAAACCTGTTTTCGGCTGCTGCCACGGAATAAGCTACAAACCTTGGAACGTATTTTTGGTTACAAGAAATGTCTGAATATCATTGCAAAAACGTGTGTGATTGTAATTTTTGTTTATTTATCTTTAAGGGTTTTTGAAACTTCAAAACATTTTTTACACAAATAACTTCTTTTTACTTTAATAAGTTAATAAACTGCATATATATACACACACCGTAGAAAGATAACTTGTTATACATCTATCCTCCAATTTAGCATTGGTAATATAGGTGAAGAAATATGCCAGAAAAACTTCATGGGAATAGAACTTCATACAGATTAGTATAATAAAATAGGCTCCTTAGTATATATATATGACATGTTTTGAGCCAGAATCAGACTTAGTTTTAAAAAAGGTCTTTATTCTAGAATTAGTACATCTCTTCTCACGCCAAGAACATGGAGGAAAAAACACGCTACGGTGTGTTTTAAGTGGGGGTTAGCACTTAAAACACCAATGGGGTAAGTTTCGCGGATTTTATGATTGTACTTGAAAGTTAATGCGGACATATAGGGCTATTAAATCTAACGATCTGGAATTAGACTTTATTGGCTAGGCCATATGTTCGGAAGAAATAACTGTGTGATTAGTTTGATACTTGAAGATGAAAGGAAAATATGAGTTAAGTGCTAGGTAGGAATTTAATTTTTTTTTAATCTATAATATTAAATTATCCTTATATATATATATAACACATCAAGGAAAAAAGAATGGGAATGTAGTTTAAATTTTTGAATATTTTTGTAACAGAAGAAATTATTTAACTTTTATTTCCTATTTCCCAATAATAAGATGAGGACATCTTTAACAAAAATTTTTTTCTATCACACGTAAGTTAGTATTTAAATTTTCTGTTTTGTAAAAATTGAAACCATATATCATCTATAGGTTTAGTGTAAAAAAAATTCCAAGGCTAAATTAACTGATTGGCAGTAATAATATAGCAACTATGGGCTCAACGCGTTTTCTACTAAAAACTCTTCTTGGGTTCTTTGGGGCCGAAAAGGGCAAATTCTTTCCAATCAAATCCAGAAGCGAAGCCTAATTATGCAAATTAAGAACCTTTTAAATAGCAGAAGTCTAGCGTAAACAGGATGGCCTTTGGGAAGTGATTATGCTAGACTATGTTTACTGGTGTTAAAGTTAAATTGAGAAGTTATCCGACATTCAAGAGTTAACCTATTCGTGCCAGAGCGTTCAAGTCAAGGTGATACCATTCCATGATATAAACCCCAATGTCATTTAGGATTCGAGTGAGTTACTGCCACTCCCGGATAGAGGTAGATTGTTCAAATTAATACCAGATTTTTGTGTATTTACTGAGGTTAGAGTACGTAGTAAGTAGATATAGTGATCAGGTTCAGCGCTTATTTGGTAGTACGTGGCCGTGTGTTTCTTCACCTCCAGATTCGCTGGAGTTAAAATATTAATATCCTTTATTCTATATTGTTTGTTAAGATCTTAATAAAGATATATTAAGATTAGGCAACGCCTGGTTCTTCATTCACTCCCACACCTCTAGGTCACGAGGAAAACGTAGGAGTAGGGCACCCTCACGGGCTAATGCCTTACAAAATCTTGATACATATGTTCGGGGGAAGAAAGAATCATTAGCAAACATTGCACGTTTCCTTGAGCTCCTGAGTCTCCAGATCTGACACCAGCAGCTTTTAGCTCTAGGGATATTTAAAAGCCCGGGTGTATCAGATCCCGACCATCCAATCTGTCGGAATTCAAAGATGCGGATCCGCCGAGAGCTGTTATGCATAGCCACACATTCTTAACCTAAGCCGTTGCTCGTTGTGACACGCCTGTAACGTGTTGTACCATGTGGGTGGTGGAACACATACTGCAAAAATAAATGAGTTGGAAACATTTTTTTTTTTGCTATTTGCATGTCTTTTCTTTCACTTATGTACAAAAACTCATTTACCAGCTGTTTTTTTAATTATTTTTTCTTCTTCTTATCTTAAAGTTCCGTGACTTATCGATGGTAAACCTGCAAACCATTTTTTTATTTTGTTAAATTTTCCAGGTTTTATAAATTTTAAAGTTTTTACGGACTTGGCCCACACGGTATATAAATTCCAAAACAATAATGACAAAATAGTAATAATAAAAAAAAAAATAAACACGTTATCCATGAGGTTGTAGTTAGGAATATACTCATACCTGAGATCATGTATTTTTCTGAACCAGAGCCAGTTATAAGAAAGAAATGTTCATCTGACAACCTGGTAACGGTAATCTCGGCATAAAACCTTGCCACTGGGAGTCAAAAGGTGAGAAATATCTTCGTTTTCCCCTTCTGCAAAAACAAAAAACAATGCTGGTATTATTAAAAATAACCTGCCTCCAATAGAAGTATTCTTGGGCTTTGAGGTTTGTTATTTTTATTTAAAAATGTAGTGTATGTATATATCTCTTGTGTATGTATATATCTTCTCTTCAGAAACCAAACAACGATGAATAATGAATCCTTTACATATTTATCCAAGATATCCCATCTTTCTTGCTTCATATATATATTTATTTTTCACATCACCCTCCAGTAATACCCCCTAAAATAATTTGGTTATTCAGACACAGGTTTCAGCTTTAAACAAAGTATGAACACCTTCAAATGAATGAGTTTCGAGGTCAAAGAATATTAAACTCGATTACACAGCACACGTACCTACTGCGCAAACTAGCATTTATTTCAAACGAAACTATTTGCAGATGATTTATCTTTCCATTGTCAGCTTTGTAGTTCCCTGGAGACACAACCAAAAAACCCTTATGCCGTAATTGAAGACATTATAACTTATTGGATGATTCCCTGATCGGTGTCGTACAGTGGGGATGTGTGAAGCTGGAGTAGTGTGTACCGAAGTAGGCCGCCACACACCGTATGGACATAATTATTACACCAAAAGTACTGGCACAATGACTGCTGCAAAGAACTTATCGACTGAAAAAGATCCTGGAAGGCCAATGGGAAATAGGATCGAATGATGTGTGACAAATCGAACTGCCTTAACATGCTACAGCTTCTAACCATCAACGTGCTACAGTCACTTGAAATTTTAAAACAGCTATATTATAAACAGATGTAGAATTATACAATGTTACAAACTTTCATAAAATTGAGACAGTTTTGTCTGTGAAAATGTACTCTGCTTTAAGTTAAACTCTCCTACGTTTGGAAAAACAGTCCTAAAAAAAAAATTACAGCTGTATTTATTCTGGGAACAAGATATATCGCACCCAGTTTTTAGTCATTAATTTGTTATTTAATTGCAACAAGCATTATTTTCTCTATTTTATTTAGAGGATTATTTCTCTCATACAGAGGTTGATTCTTGTTACACCCGTCAGATAGAGAGTTTGGAATGTAAAATAAACCCTTGCTATACCCCATTAAACCAGACATCGCTTAATCCGGACACCCATTAACCCGGAGGTCTTTTTATCCGGACATCCATTACACCGGATGTCGCTTTACCCGGTCATCCGTTATACCGGATGTCGCTTAATCTTTGGACACCCATTCAAAATTTAATAATTTTGGAAGCAGACAAAGTTTCTACAGCATGAAAGTTTTGGTACTGATAGAGTTTCTACAGCATGAAAGTAATGTGTGTACTGATAGAGTTTCTACAGCATGAAAGTAATGTACTGATATTTCACAATTATCTTTGCTTTCTATTATTTCAAAAGTACGAGGGCTGTTCAATATAAGTAATAAGACTAAAATTATAAAAAAAAATTATTATACCTTTAATCGTCATCATTTATATGGTCTTGTTTCAAAATAACTTCGGCGGCACGTAATGCATTTATCCCAACGTTCTGTCAATTCTTAAAAACATGTAAAAAGTCCGTTTTGTGAGAACTTTATCAAAATCTCTTCCGCAGCCTTTACACATACTTTGTTGCTTGCAAAACGTTTGCATCGTAATGTTTTCTTAAGTTGAGGAACCAGCTAAAAAATGGCATGGAGTTTTATCAGGACTGTATGGAGGGTGTGGTAAAGTCTCTACGTAGTTCTGCTGCGAAACATCCAGTATGCAATGAGCAATATGTGGTCGAGCATTGTCATGGTGCAATAGGAAGCCATTTCGGAGCAATGGACGTTTTTTAACGTTCGGTATCATTGTTCGCAGGACATTCACGTAGTCCGAGCCGTTTACGGTAGTACCGGGTTCGACAGCGTGTTGTTACACTATTCCTTCATAATCAAAAAAAAAAAATTATGGTCTCAACTTTTACCAGCCAATTTCACAGTTTTTCTTTCTTGGGAGTAGGTGAAGATGGATGTTTCCGTTCACTGCTTTGTTGTTTTATGGTTGGATCAGTGATACAACCAAGCTTTGTCTGCTGTGATGAAGCGTTTTAAAATAATGTCGCCTTCTTGTTTCAGTCTTTAATCATATCAAAGGACTCCGATGCTGATTTTGCTTCCATTTCGACAACTGGCAGCGTCTCGTAGATGCCCGCAAACACGCTTTACTTCGAGCACGTGATACTCAAGAACATGACTCTGTAAACGCCATCTATCGGTAGCTTTTGTTAATACAGACAGCAAACTTTTCTTACGCCACAGATATTAACATTCCGATGCGTGGTTTCGCGGCAGTAAAATTAGTCTTATTACTTATTGAACAGCCTACGTACATATTCATTTTCTGGCTAAAGTATTTATTTATGTACCTTGGTTTACTTTATACGTTATTTTTTTGCTTATAATCCAGAAAAACTTAGAGCTCCAATTAGTCCGGATGGATGAGATTCTTCTGTAATCAGTGATGTCCTAAAGACTTCTTGAGGCTCTAGGCCCGAATGTGAAAATAGGCCCCACCTGTGACTCATTCAAGTAGACAGTATGTAGCATACGTCATCAAATAACCACTCAAACCGACTGCTTCCTTTTGACTAACTGAGTAATGACGATAAATGGTGATAAGCCTAGACATGGACACGGGCATGACATAATAATGCAGTCTTGCCACTGTTGCCAGATGGCATGTAGTTAAAATTCACGGTTTTTCGAGGAATATGTCTATAGGAATAACATTTGACAGTTAAAAATACTCGGATCATGAACTTACTGAAGTTGAGTCAAAAACAAGATGAGGACTCCCTCAGACTGAAACCTCATCCCAGTTGGCCAAGGCCTTGTAATGTCACTGTCTGTAGTTTGTTTAAATTCGGAGAGCTATTTAGTATTTAGTCCGTCTCAGTAGAGTTCAATACTCGCATATTCAACTTTTTCACAAATCTAAGATAAAATTTGGCAACATACCTTTGGCAATTTGTTTGCTAGCATTTTGTCAAGAAATGTTGCCGAATCTGGCCCAGTGACGTCAAATTTTGCGAAAGGTGTTAAATCTATTATTCCGACATTATTCATGACCAAATCGCATTCCATCCCGACGGGCTCGAACCAGTTTGTTCTAATGAAACTCGGTTGGTATTCGCTTTGATGAGCATCAGGATGCTTTGAGAACCACATCGGTTGCTCCCAACCTGAATAAATAGAGAAAAAAAGCACATGTATGTATATTTATTTTATTTGCTTAAAAGTAATGAGCGCAATGGGCTAAATTCCTGACGGTCACATGATAAATATAACCATGTGTTCTCCATTCAATTCAAAACTGACATTAGACTTATAGTTCTAATTGTAAAATTTAGATAAAACTTCCAATTCGATGATTGGGTAAAGATGTTCAAGTATTAAGATTCTCCAAAGGTTTTTCAAAATTAAGAAGAAAATATACTTCTTTTATTATACGTGCATTTTTAAATCAAGAGCCTTTTGTGTACCCACGCGTTTTATTATAGGATTGCATTGAAATTTGTGACTCTGGCAACAGTGAAGTGTATTGATGACGTAATCAAGAAGTTCGAGACTGATATCCGTTTTGACCTAGGTAGAAGTGACGGCATCTGTCATGTGACCATCAGGAAAAGCCAAATAAACGTAAAAGTAGGTGTCACGTGAATTAAATCCATTGCAACTGGATACATTTGAACAGAAGATATACATTTTTACCATCAATTCAAAAATTAAATAAAACACTTCTAAAAAACTGATAGTTTTTATATTTAGTCCATTAATACTTGTCATTTTTTTTAAGAATATTCCTCTTCATACACATTAAGTGAAACATTAGTAAGAGATCAAAGGCTAAATTATATTATATATATATATTATATATATATATATATAGTTTATACATTTTTAATAAACTTTCCTGGTGTGGCTTATTTTTATTTGTGAAGTATTTACTTTTATTTTCGCCAAGTTGAGGATTCATTGCAATGAAAAATTAAATACTTAGACTTTCTTTGAAAACTAACTGCATATATTTAAATACATATTTAAAAATTTAATGATTGATTAATTATTGATGTCATCCCCTGTAAGAAACTAAAAGAGGGTTATTGGCGACGAATTTTGTAATTAGGAACCACGGTCAAGTTATGAAGATGTCATCTGAATGGACAGCTCTCATTCACTAAATTTCCAGATCATACTAACATGAGGACTTTGAACCGCGGCACATTTAACGTACATCAGCCCCACGATTGATCGTGGAGTTATAAAAACCACAGATTTCACATAAATACTGGAGGTTGGATCATAGCTGAATCTCTTGATTTGGTGATGAAACTTCGTAGCCGATTTTTTTTGGGGGAGGAGGTTTAGCGCTAAGTTAGCAACTGTTACACACAAATTGCGTGTTTTGGATTTAGCACAAGTTGGCCATTTTGAAAAAGGTGGTTTTTCTTTTGGCCCTATTTAGCTAAAGTTTTTTGGTGCCAAAAAAGATTGTGTGTGCTTATGACCACACGATAGAAGTGATAATTTCAAATTTTAAAGTGTTATTTCAAGGATTAGTTAGGTGAATAAAAAACAAGGGGATATTAGTATTGTCCTATAAAATTATTTATTCATATGTCTGTACTCATAAAGTAATATTTTTTTTGCGAAACATATAATCATATTTGTGAATAATTGTATTCTAAGGAGGAAACAACAGGTTTATGGTAGCTGAAATAGGTTATATTTATATACAAATACTTTAGATTCAAAATTATTTAAATATCTAAAGAAACTCCGTCAAGCGTTGTTCCGTACTTTGTCGTGCTTTCATTCGGATCATTTGACATAATTAAATTGAATTTTGATTTTCAAAAATCTGCTGAAGGCATTCATTTGTCTTTTGAAACACACATCTACATTAAAATCCCCACTTAAAATAACAGGCAATTTGTTCAGAAGAGTTGATCCGGCTTCACACACAGTGTAGGTAACTAAATTTTTGTGAATGAATTCGATAATTTTCTCTATACTTAGATTTGGTGAAATATAAATAGTAACCATTAGAATTATTAATCCATTTTCTGCTCTACATTTCGCTGCACAAATTTCTCCGATACATCACTCATTAAACCCAAATGATTCAATAGTATTGTTACCAGCGTTACAAACCCAAGCGTAACAATGCTTGGCTTTTTAAAACGCATCATTCAAGTTCACTCTCCAGCAAAACGCGCCTAAAAAGTTAACACTTCAAAAATCAGGGGTTGGAGTAGGATTTGGCTTTTTAACACAATTCGAATTCAAGTTTCAGCATAAGTCATTATTTCTGTTTTTTAAACACAAATCAAAGCGGGAGTATATTTGGCTGACGGAATCAATAACACGGTTTTGAAATCATTATCTTTATCATTAATTGTTTTCTGAATTTATTTATTGATTAGATCAATTTAGAAATAATTATCGCGGTCCTTTTATTTGAAGCTTATTATTATTTCTAATTCCTGTTTTGGCGTTTCAAGGACACAATGCATGCACGCTTGCAGTGAAGGTAAAAACAAATTGAAATTTCTGTAACGAAAAACAAAAAAAAAAAAAACAAGGTCAAGGACATAATAAAGCGAGAGGAAATACATACCTGAGTGAAAATCCATTGCCGCGCCTCGTTGCTTCATGGACTCATAAGCCCCAGAACGACGTACAGTGGGGCGGCCAGCGAACCTCTGCTCTTTCGGATAGGTGTAACTGTTGTTCATGCCATACGTCTCAGCTGCCTTATCAAACACATACTGTCTGGAACAAAAGTGTCCTTCATGATTTTTAAGTTATATATAAACGACGTTCATAAAAGCAATAATGGGATTCACCATAAAGGAAATTAACTTTTTCACAATTCTTATTATTAGTTCACACTCTCCCTATATTTACTTATTTACACACACACACACACACACACATATATATATATATACATATATATATATATATATATATATATATATATATATATATACATATATATTGTTCAAATTTTCAATCCTTTATAAAATACTCTTTATTCATCCATTCAAGTGTTCAAATACATTTTTTCTATTCCTACTATTAACTCACACACTCTCTATTTATTTATTTGTTTATTTATTTAACTCGTGGAATTCTCAATCGTTAATAAAATACATTTTAAAGCGCTCAATAGAGCTGAAATTTAAAATACATGATTATTTTGGATAACAATACAATAATTTTTAATTATAATTAATAGAAATTAATTAATTAAAACTAATTATTTAAAGAATTACATATACAGCCACGTTGGCGACTATGCGACCATTTTGGCGATTTGTGTCAAAACTTGAAAAGGTTTTTTTTTTCCTCACGTTTTAAAGCATTCAGTTGAACTGAAGTTTTATAATCCACGATTATTTTGGATGACAATACGATACTTTAATGATAATTAACAAAAATTAATTACCACTTAATGTTGTGATTCCGTCATATGTGTATACATATTTATGTTAATTGTAACTATTTAATAAAAAGTAGCTAAAATAAAATTTTTTTTATATTACTTGTTTTAAACTTGTAGTGGATGGCACTTGATGTTAATACAGTTTTTCAAATATTAATTCATTAATTAAATTAAAAAAAAATGAATAAATAGTAACAAAAAAGTAATAGTCCAACAGCATACAAAAGGAAAATTGTTCGTTGTGTCCCTGTAGCGCAATAAATAGCGTTGGATTTATAATCCAAAGATCGTCGGTTTCAATCCTACCTGGAATGGCCCAATTTCTGAGAATGGGATTTCTTTTTTACTACACTATTTTATTAGAATAATTAAATTTAATTAATGAATAAATAGTAACACAAGAAAAAAATAGTCCAACACTCTGTATATAGAAAAGGAAAATGGAAAATTGAAAGGAAAATCGCTTTCATTTTGTCACTTAATATTATGATTCCGTCATATGTATATACATATTTATATTAAATGTAACTAAAATAAATTTTCTTTGTTCACCTAATTAAGAATTGTGTGACTTTAAAATTTATTTGATGTTACTTGTTTGCTTACATTGCCGCATTTTAAAAGCCAAACTTAACAATTTGCATGAGTTTTTCTTATGAAAGTTTAATTTCTATTTTCGGATAATTTCAAAATGCTACAACCTGAAGGGAACATTCATCAGGAATTTATTCAATTTTTGAGTGTTTTGAACCTAAAAAGATGATCAAACACCCTATTTATAAATCTGTGCAAAAGGTTAATGTGTACTTGTACAATTTTTTCTTACATTCATTAAAAAAAAGCAGTATATAGTTATAGATAGTTTCTAACTTTTTTCGTACACTTCACAAACTTTTTTCTGGGTTATTTTTCCAGTTTCAAACAGTATTTGGGGTATTTCAAAAAAGATTTTTCACGAAGGCAGAAAAAGAAAAAAAAAAAAAAAAGATAATTACGGTGAGTATAATGCAAAAATTTGTCAAAAATGACATTTGGGCTCAGGTCATTCAAACCTAAATTACATACATACAATAAAGAATACATCTCAGTTACTTGGTTGTCCATTTGCCAAAACGGTTGGGGTCTGCCTCGATGAGGTCGAAAGGAGGTTCTCCTTTCATAATCCAATCCGCCAAGTATTTTCCTGCTCCACCAGAATGAATGATTCCGTAACTAGAAATTAAAGAAACAACAAATCATTATAGAAAATAGGTGCTTAAGTTTTAATTTAAATTTGTAGTAGACACAAATTACTTCGGTAAACACTATACAATAATCAATATGGCAGCTTTGTGAGCAGGAGAACGTGAGCTTTGCTTTTCAAGAAAACAACCTGCTGTGTGTGTGTATATATATATATATATATGTTTTCGCGGACAGGATTTCTGAGTTCAGGATTTTTGTTTTACAAGAGTAAGTTTTTCCTGATATTTTCTATTAAAAAAGTTTCATTATTCCTCTCCTTGATAGATTCATTACTGTTCTCTTTTCTCAATTTTTTTTTACGATTTTGTTAGGTTCTACAACCACGTGCTGTATTAGGCTTAACTTTTCAACTTCTGTTGTTTTTTGTCCCCCCCCTATTATGTCGAAAATTTCTGCTGTACTGGGAAGGTAGTTCCATAAAGCATTGCTAACCCTAATTCAGCGACAGCCTTAGAAATCATAATAGGTCTCCAGTTTAGTCGTATGACTTTTTGTATCTACTTTTGTTGTGTTTGCTGAGTTCCAATTTCTTACTTCTTTAGTACTGTGGGTCCTAGTTATTCTTCACTTTTATTTTATTATACTATATAAACTAATTATTGAATAAATAGTTAGACTTAATTAATAAAATGAATCATGAATAACAAATATTTAATTAAACTTTTCGTACTATATACTTATAATTATAATCCCCTTGTGTGCGCCACTGTCTATATATATACAGTGGCGCACACAAGGGGAGGGTCCTGGGGGTCCGGACCCCCCCAAAGCCCTCAATATTTTTCAGATTGATTATAATTATAAGTATATAGTACGAAAAGTTTAATTAAATATTTGTTATTAATGATTAATTTTATTGATTAATGCTAATTATTTATTCAATTAAATCGACAAAATCAAAAGGAACATGATACAAGAATGAAGAACTTTTGACCCCGGACTCCCCTGAAAATTCCTGTGTGCGCTAGTGTATATATATATATATATATATATATATATATATATATATATATATATATATCAAATGTTTTATATAGTTATGATTTGCCATATATATATAGTTTTATATATATATATATATATATATATATATATAAATGTTTAAGACAGTTAAAATCTAAAACACATAGTAATGACAGCTATAAAGTTTTAAATTGTCCTATATATATATATATATATATATATATATCTTCTTCTCCAAGGCCCCTAAGTATAAAAAGCTATGATTTTTCCATTATTATAGTATTTACCAAAAAATGTATCAAATTCAACATCCATTCCCGACATAAAATTCTTCTTTTCTGTTGCCATTCCGTACACATACTTTCCCTCTATCTCTCGCATAAGAATTTTCAGTTGGAAAGACAGTACAAGAGCAAAGTCTATACATAATTTTGGTGCTTTCGAATTTTAATCTTTAAAATGAATTAAAGCGAACGTTATTCATAAATTTAACACCATACAAGCAGTTAGTAGGAAAAATTTAAGGCATGGGCCTGTTGGGCCCGTGCCTTAAACTCGAAGGCGCGGGTCCCATCTCCTTCTCGACTCGGTCTCAATAAGATCGTGATTCGAATAACTTTACTCGTCAGTTGTTATTTCCGGATATATTCTCCGGACTGGAAATTTCGAACTATATTCCAGCTGTCAACAGTGATAAGACAGCATTTATTATGTCTTGTCGGTCTTCCGAATCTAGACCCAGATCTACCACACCATACACTATTTTTACTTAGAGCCTTTTCATAGAGTCCACTTTCATACCCGCACCCAGGGACATCTTAAGACTTCTTGAGGCTCTGGACCTCTACGCAAAGGTAGACCCCAGACCCTTACACAAATGTAGGTCCCACCTATGACTCTTAAAAATAGACAGTATATAGCATACGTTGTCAAATACTCGTACAAACAATAACCCGAAACAAATTTAAATGACTTACAATCCAACAAACCGGCTCAACCGACTTCCGCCTTTTGACTGAATCAGTAATGGTTGTGTATGGTGGTAGGCTTATTTCTCTACATGTAAGACGGTCATCACATGTAGCCAGTTGACATATCGTCCAACATTCCCAGTTTCTTGGAGAATGTAAAAGGAAATAACATTTGACCATTGAAATTATTCAAATTACGATCTTATAAAGACTGAGTCGAGAACGAGACGAGGCATCCATTCTGTCCGAGACCCTGGTCCGGGGCCAGTTGGTCCAGGGACATCTGGGCGTCCCTGCCCTCACCTAATAGAAGGAGCTGACAGTCAGGAGTGTGTTTTGAATAGAAATTGCCTAAAGCCCTTCACACGTGATCAACTAACATTCATTGCTGTGCCACCCCTTCAAGCACTTGAACACCTCGCGTTTTCATCCCCACCAGCTGGACTTAACTAAAGGATATTGGGGAAATCTCGCTCTTCATGCGTGGTGTTACTTGTACACTGCTGGCCATCGTAAATGCAACACCAAGAAAGATAAGAGATAGCGCAACAAAATTTATTTTGTAGATAACATGTTGACCAAGTATCAAATGATTAAATTTATAGACTTCTGTTAAGTGTGGTTCCTGCCAGAATCAGTAGCCAGAGTAGCCGCCATTGTTGGAGATCACCGCTGCCGCCACACACCTCGGCATTGATTCAAAGAGACTTTGGATGTGTTCTTAGGGTACAGCAGACCAAGCAGCTTCCACACGCTGCCAAAGCTGATCTGGTGTGACAGCTGCGGGTGTAATCTAGGTCAATCGTTGAGCAACCATGGACCACATTTTTCTATCGGCAAAAGATCCGGACAGCGAGCCGGCCAGGGAAACGATTCAATCTGGTGATTGACGAAGAACCTTTGGACAATGCTTGCAACGTGTGGTCATGCATTATCCTGTTGAAATATGGCCGTGGACAAGCCCTGAAAGTAAGGAATGATAACTGGCTCCAATACCTCGGAGATGTAGTGCTCGCTGTTTAAAGTACCGGCAATGCGTACTAGAGAAGTGCGAGAGTGATATCCAATACCGGCCCATACCATAATACCCAGTGCAGAACCAGTGTGGCGGTGCATAATGCAGCTGTTCTGCATCCTCTCTCCACGGTGTCTCCAAACTCGAATCCAACCATCGTGGTGTTGCAGACAGATGCGTGACTCGTCAGTAAATACAGCTTCATTCCATTCTGCCGCCCACATCCTTCTTTCATCGTACCATTGGCGGCAGAGACGTCTGTGGTTCTGCGTCAAGGGTAAACCAAGCAATGGACGTCTTACGGACAGACCACTATGCTGTAAACGGCGTCGAATGGTACGCGCAGACACTGAATGATGCGTTACAGACTCAGTGTGCTACGGTTCGTGATGTGACTGAGCGATCCGTCACTGCCATGCGCACAATTTGCCTTTCCTCTCGTGAAGTGGTGCACTGAGGTGGATGCAATCGACCACGTCGGTCTGTCGTACCTTTCTGCATCCTACGGTCACATATCCGCATTACAGTTGTTCGTTTCGTCTAACACGACTACCAATTCCCTGAAAGATAATCCACAATCTCGGTAGGCCACTATTCTTCCTCTGTCGAACTCGGATACTTGATCAAAAGCTGATCGTTGTTTTCTACGAGACATAACTGATCGCTTTTTGAAAAAAAAAAACACAATTGCTGAACTTGAAATCGTCGAAATCTCCAAGCCTTAAATAGCGCTTTGAGGTGGCGCCACAGGCGCGTGTGATGTGTGTCTCCGCTGAAATTCTAATCATTTGCATATCTCACCTCCGCTAATGCATGTTGTAAATTTCAGGTTATTTGTGTGCTTCTTTCAGGGTGTTGCATTTACGGTGGCCAGCAGTGTATATTGAAAAGAAAGAAAACTTTTAATTTCTTCTTCGGACTCAATTGTAAAGGGTGTTTTTTTGAGAGGTATAGAACTTTAAATTGCAATAAAACAACGATGTATTATTCGATTGACATGAATTTTTTTTTATTCGAAAGATAATCTTGTGGCATTACATTTTAAATATGATTTATGGCATAGGACGTCCAATTTTCGATGACTTTTTCCAAGATTTGTGGCCATATATCGGCAATAACACGGCGAATGTTGTCTTCCAAACGGTCAAGCGTTTGTGGCTTATCCGCATAGACCAATGACTTTACATAGCCCCACAAAAAATAGTCTAGCGGTGTTAAATCACAAGATCTTGGAGGCCAATTCACAGGTCCAAAACGTGAAATTAGGCGGTCACCGAACGTGTCTTTCAATAAATCGATTTTGGCACGAGCTGTGTGACATGTTGCGCCATCTTGTTGGAACCACAGCTCCTGGACATCATGATTGTTCAATTCAGGGATGAAAAAGTTAGTAATCATGGCTCTGTACCGATCACCATTGACTGTAACGTTGTGGCCTTCATCGTTTTTGAAGAAGGATTCCACCAGCCCATAAAGCGCACAAAACAGTCAGTTTTTCTGGATGTAACGGTGTTTCGACATACACTTGTGGATTAGCTTCACTCCAAATGCGGCAGTTTTGTTTGTTGACGTAGCCATTCAACCAGAAGTGCGCTTCATCGCTAAACAATATTCGCTTATGAAAATCGGGAACAACGGCGATTTTGTTTTGGGCCCATTCGACGAATCTACGCCTTGCTTGATGATCGTTTTGATGAATTGCCAAACGAAACTGAGAATAAATTACTTGACAGCTGTTAAATCGGTCGCCATCTTGGAAAGTAATGCCAACTTAAACTTCTATACCTGAAAAAAAAACACTCTTTACCAATGGATATGGCACTCCCTTTTAAGTCAACCTTGTGCCCTCGTGTGAAAGGAATTCTCTCCGCTTTACATACTAGAGGTGTGTTGACAGGAAACGAGTTGGCTAGCACTAAGTTGAAAAGAGTAAAATCGATCTCATTTAGTCGAAAGGATGCGGTTTTTGAGATTGTGTGTCACGCACATTTATTTGTTACGAGTTACCGTTTATGCGAGTGTTTGACAAAGTGTACTGTATATACTGCCTAATTGAAAGGGTCACAGGCGGGGCCTATTTTTGTATAGAAGCTCAAGGCCTTAAGAAGTATTAAGGTATCCGACTACATGCGACAATTTTTTTTTTTTAGAAAAATGGAGATATGGGAATTTTCTTTGTGGTTTTTAGATTTATTTAGTACATTTAAAAAAAAGTATGTTAAAATTAAGAAGAGAAAAAGAAATTATTATTACTAAAATAGGAAAAAATTGGTAAAATTTTACAAAAAAATTACATAAACGGGGCCGATTCTGTAGAAAAAGCTTATAAACAAACTTTCATCTTTGATGTGTTGCTTTGTTATTCATTTTTGAAATGACCTTCAGGTTAAGAGATATCTTAATGTTTACGAAAACTAGAGCACTTTATCTTAGTTATTATATTAAATTGCTTAAAAAACAATTATATTCACATTAGAGACTGAAAAAGTTGTAATAAAACGGTGATTGATAAATCTGAAGGTCAAAACATTTCTACTATTATACAGAACGTAGACATAAGATTAAAAAAAATTATTTTCAAAACTTTTTGAGCAACCACTGTTCCCGTTTGAGCATTCAAAAAACCCCCACACATTTCGAATAAAGCGCATTTTAAAGTATATCTTGCTTAAAGTAGGGGCATCTGCTTTTACCAAAACACTTATAGTTTTTGTTTCAGTGAATGGAAAATAATAAACTTGGAATTTTTATAAAGCTAATAAGATAGCCTATAAAATAAAATCATAAAAAATTGTCCCTTTTTGGCAAAATTCACAACTTTAGGGTAGTCTGATACCTTAAGACGTCAGTAGTAATTAGTTAAATAGGTTAATTTCGTTATGACATATTTTCAGCGTGTGTTAATTAGCTGCTATAAATTAACTATAATAATTTTTCATTCTGCTGAATGATCCCCTTCTTTTAATGTAAATTTCTTATGATGAATGCTGTATCCTTTTATATTAATCATCGCGTGTAGACGAACAAAAAAATTTCATGGCAAGATCCAAAGAATTACATATTTGATTCGTTTTAGAGATAGTAATATATTCATACCTCTTCACAGAATAACAAATACCTCCTTCATAGAAAATATTCCCGAAGAATAAAAAAAGCGATGGAGATGGAGAATGAATCTTTAGCAATGTGTAAGAGGCTCACTCGCGGGCACCTAGATGTGTGTGGGGGTAGGGAGGGAAGAAACACTCGACATGACCCAACTAATTTACTTATTTCCACACAAAGGACAGACACAATTTCAACTAATGATAGTAAGAGAATGTCTCAATGTTAACCGTGAAAGTGGAACAACGACAGTAAAACGTGAGTGATTAGGAGACTATCAAACTTGATACTTATATTAATTAAGGATCTAACCTATCATCCAATTTAATATAATCTCAATTCAATCTTGAGAACAATCGTCACTTTAAAGTTTCCTCCTAATAAAAATCAAATTACTATAATTTTAATATTATACCTTCAGTAGCAATCTCACCTGACTCGAGTATATCTTCTCTCCTTCTCTCTCTCTCTCAAGCTAGAATACCTCGCCTATTTATAGTAAGTTAATTTTTACATATCACGATTCTCTTCTTCCGAAGGGTTGGTTGTGAATAACGCGAATTGATAGCCCAAGGATTTCACAAGAGGATTAGTTGGAAAAACGTGTACAGATCCGTCAAAAATGTACTGCTAGAGTTGAAAATCGAAACTATCATGCTCCATAATAATAAGAACAGCTTCTAATTTAAAAAGGACCTACCCAAAGCCTACTGCCATCCACATATTGGGTAGATCGTAGTAAGGTCCTAGCAGCGGAAGCAAGTCGGGGGTGTACATGATCGGTCCGTTGACTACTGTGTGCAAGTCGACCTCTCTCAACTCGGGCACCAGAGACATCGCCGCTTCCAAGTGGGAGCTCAGCCGATCCAGATCGGGCTGAAATAGCTCCTTGCCGAATCCTGCCAATCAAGAATCTCCATTTTATTTACAAAGGAAACTAGAATTCAGTAACAAAGCAGTAAAATACAAGGTGTGTTAAAAAAATATTCGTTTATAATTTTTCGTGTGTAAGTTAAAAATATATATGAAATTTACGGTACTCATTTGATATCGGTATTGTTACCCGTCAAATTGTTTTAAATTTTTTAGTAGTATGGCGATAACATTGTAATATGGTTTCTTTGATTTTTATCATTTGGTACTTACTGTGTTTGTCATAACGTTTATGTATATGATCGTTACTTTTTATTGGTTTATTTTTACTGTGGGAGTAACCTTATTAATTTCAAGCGATTCGATTCATTTTTTTAAAAAACTTAACTATTTCTATATTGGACACTATTTGAGTATTTGTGTTCTATTTTTGTGATATCATTCCATCGGATAATGGATATCTCAGAAATTATATTGGTGAGTACCGGGATCATTTTTTAAGAGAATACGCGGGTTCCGCGTTCAATTATTACGAACAATACTGAACAACACTAAACTCAGTGAAGCAAAAGCCCATTGGAGGTCCAAGGCACCCTAAATCCATCTCTTTTTTCATGACTTTGGGCACTGAAGTGCATGAGTAGATGTTCGAGTCAGGTGGTGAACCCCCAGTGTTTAGATCGCAAGCAAGCTTGGTACTCATTTATTGACCCACTGAAGGGATGAAAAAAAAGGCTGAGTTTACCTTACCCAGTCCGGGATTTGAACTCCGGTCCTGTGGTGTGGAATAATGAACAAAAGGTTTACCAAATTCTCTGTTCTAAGGGTCTCTCCTTCTTAGTTTAGACTATACTGATTTCGGCCGGTTTGAAATGTGATAAATGGGGTAGAGACAGAATTGTTTTCCAAAAATGTAATGAATTGGATGGCCAAATTTTTTACTGTTGGTCTTAGTAGGCGTATTCGCACTACAATAATAATAAATCTGTCAGAAAGAATTCTGTTTTCAATGATAACAAATTGTGAATTCCCTATGTTTACTTTTATAAAAGATTTTATAATTTTTCACATTTCCCAACAACTCAGGAGCGCACACAGGAATTTTTCAAGGGGGGGTTGTCTAGGGTCGCATCATGGTCCCTTCTTGTATCATGCTCCTTTGATCTTGTCGTTTTTTTTTATTTTGTCAGTAAAAAAACTAATTATTGAATAAATAATTAGCATTAATTAATAAAATTAATCATTAATAACAAATACTTAATTAAATTTTACGTACTATATACATAGAATTATAGTCAATCGGAAAAAAAATCAAGGGCATTGAGGGGGAAGAGGTCCCTCCTTGTGTGCGCCACTGCAACAACTCTCTCTCTCATCGGGGTTTTTTCTTTTCACTAAATTCTTTTTTCGGCCTTAAATTGTTGTAAATTATTACTGCATGCCTGTTTTTTAAAAATTTCTTTCCCTCTCTTTTGGAATTTATAAATTCCTCATATTTTATTCTGGTGTTTATATTTTTCAGCGTGGAAAATGTAGGTACACTTCTCGCTATTTCACTTTAAAAAATGTAATTCTGCTGTCTGTTTCATCAAATTTAAGTTATTATTATTATTTAATGCCCGTTTTTTTAATGATAGACACATTTCGGATAAAAACTACTTTCCATCCAAGGCTTAGTTGATGCGCCAAACAGGCCTTTGGCGGGTAGCGTACCGATAACAAGTTAGTTCCAAACTTAGTATAATACGCACGAATTTACTTCCTGATTTTAAACTTCGAACTAATGCTCTAAAAGTTTCAAATTGGTATAAATTTAAATCCTTAGACCAAGTAAAGGAAAGCGAAATTTGCATCTCTGTGTTCTTTGAAATAAATTTCATAATAATAACGGAGTAGAAGAAATCACCTTTCGGTACTGCTTCGTGCCAGTTTTTCAAGACTTTCATCTTGTGCTTTTCTTCGTAAGGTCCCACCAGAAGTCCCCCACGTTCAGTGCGCATATAGAAGGAGCCTTCCAGATCCCTTAGAACTGGTGGTTCGGTCTGAAAATAATAGGAATCGGGGTAAGTTTATATCATGAAATGAGACATGATGGATCTCATAAATTTTTTTTTGAATAGGTTTTCCTGCACAAGATATTAATGGGCTAAATGCGTATGACATCATAGTCACATGATAACTGCAACCTCGTGTTTTCATCCAGTCAGTTCATAAATTCATGTGATGTCATACTAATACGATAAATGCGATCCTGTGTTTTCAGCCAATTTGTTCATGCACTTCGCTGTCGCCAATTTTTGTTTTTTAGAAAAACTTTCTTTTAAAAAGTACATACTTGTCAACAATAACATTGCCCATAGATAAACAAAATGTACTCGATTTAAATGTGCACGTATAACACAAGAATTTTTTTTTTTTTTTTTAATTTTGAAATAATCCTTGAACATTTATACCTAACTAAAAAATTTGAAATTTTATCCAAATTTTACTACTAGAACAACGAGTAAGTCTCATATCAGTTTTGCACTCAGTGGAGAACGCGTGATTGCTTTGACCATGAGACATTCATGAATTTAACCCATCAATGAGTACGCTAATGGATCAAACTTTAAAAGCTCGTGATCCTTAAGTTTTTTATGGTCTGCATATTGGCAACTAAGCCTTTACAGACACGGCAAATGAGAGTCATTTCATAGTGGCGGCTCTCTCTACCAGATTTGGATGCTCGAATTAATTTTAATTCAAGCTCTCGTCAAATGCTAAATTTTGCCGAGATTAATTTCAATAAGTAATTATTTTATGATTTTCTTCCGATTCACAATGAAATAAGCAATTCGGTATTTATTTAATTCAGGTTATTGATAGTGAGCGAGAGAAAGAGATAGTTAGAATGATGTTAAAAAGTGCATAAAATTGGCTTCTATCTGCCTTAACGTCAATAATTGCTTCTTTGGTTTAATTTTTCAGCAATAAACATGTGGCCGCGGTAGCCGAGTGGTATAGGTATCAGACCGTGGCTTGCCTGGTCACGAGTTCGAGCCCAGTGCCACTAAAGACCCACCATGTAGGGCAGCGATGCACGTTAAATCTGTCGAGAGCTGAAACGTCCTCCCGTTGGTGTGGTGTGGTAGTTAGGAGAGGAGGTTGCCAGCTCAGGTGTCGTCCACGTCACTTGACCATGGTTCAAAATTACGTGGTCCGTCACCAAAAGCCCTCGTGTAGCTGTACAGTGCGACGTTAATATTCAATCAATCAATCAGCAATAAACATTTAACAAAGGATTAATTTATTTAAGAGAATTTTAATAATTGAAAAGTTTTATTTATTATTTTTTCTTTTTTTTTCAGAAAAAATGCTTTGTAGTAAAGTTATATTAAAAAGTTGGCGAAAATATTTTATTGTCTTTCTATTGTTATGATAATAGAGCACAAAATTTCGATATAATAATAAACTTAGTGTTTTATATTTTTAGAAGTTTTTATCCCCCCAGTTTATATTTTCTTCTTTTTATGGCAACAAGTCCTTAATGCCTTTACTGAAATTGTTTTCGCAAAATACTATTCATCTTACGAGAATTCACTGCTTCAAAAATAAAGAAAGAGTAAGAAATATAATAAATATATTTTGAACAACATATAATTAATTTTCTTTTCTTTTCAGAAAATGAGTAACATTGTTTTTCTGTTGCATGCGAAGAAAGTTCTGGGATCAATTAATGAATTTAATGCACAAAACAGATTCTCCACCCTCATTAATTGAAACATTAAAAACATTTATAAGAGTTTAGAAGATAATGTTGTCCGAACACACCCAGGATGCCTCTCTATGTCAATAACACAACTACTCACGAGTATAAACTTTTTTTTTTTTTGTATTGATTTTGAAAGATATCTTTACTTAACAGAATCAAAATATATTTTATTTTGGAAGCTTCGTACCTTTTTTCCAACAAGTGTACTCTAGTAACATTTCAGTGGCTGCGATAGCCTAGTGGTCATGGTCACGGACTCGTGGCCGACGTGACACAACATCAAGTCTATTGCCACCTAATGAATGAGCGTTTTGTTAACCCGGCACATAAAAGCTGGGCTGTTGACGACGGACCTTTAAATTTTGAACCGTGGTCAAGTGACGAAGACGATACCTGAGCTCTGCCCCCCTTTCTAATTACCACACCAAAGAGTAAACTTTAAGCCTCGACAGATTTCTCGACGAATCTTCAGTGGTAACAGGACATGAACCCACGATAAACATATTGATCCCATGGACCATAACCACTAGGCTACAATCGCCACCTAAGGCCACTAAAGACCCGCCGTGTAGACAGTTTGATGTACATTAAATCTGTCGCAGCTGAAAATCTTCCCGTTGCTGTGGTGTGGTAGTAAGGAGAGAGGGATGTCGGCTCGGGTGTCGTCTTTCTCACTTGACCATGGTTCAAAATTACGAGGTCCGTCACCACTAGAATTTGTGTGGCTTTACATTTCCACGTTAACCCTTTCTCGGACAGTCGCTAATATATAAGTCTAGTCATATAACAAAAAAAAATTTCCAAAAGAGCGGTGGATATTTAATCTATCCACATGCGTTAATTGAAGCTAAAACGGATAAAAATCAATACAGATGACAGCACAAAACCTTTTTTTTTTTTGCATTTTATGTCCTCTGATGGGTAGTTAGAAACAGTTTTTCTCGGCGTAAGTATACAAATTGTATTTTGATTACTATAAAGAAAACTTCTGATCTGTGAAAAAAATTTCGAGAAGTCTTAATTATATTTTCCTCTCATCTAGATGAATTAAGCAACTGTGCAGTTAAAAAAAGGGTTTTATTTACGTTTTTTTGTAAAGTTTTTATGTGTGGTTAGAGGCTCTATCCACTGCCCACATAGAACAGAAAAATTACCATGAAATTTTCACTCTTCCTCCACTCGAGAGAGAGCACTTAGAATCACATGAGAATGTTCGGGGTGAGAAATATTAACAAATTTTGATTACAATATGTGGTACGAGAATCTTAGGTTCGAAAATCTTTCATTATAGCTTTTCTGTGCGTAACACTGTGCCTTCAAGCAAATGGTCCTACTTTGAAAAGTTTCACTGTAAGTAGATCATCGAGAATTTGTGAAATAACTAATTTACGAGGGCTGTTTTTTTAAGTAAGGCCCGTTTCTTTTTAAAAAAATACCGACAGTATTTTGTTTCACAAAAACCTTTATTTCAGGAATGTACATACTTTTGCCTATTTTTCTACATAGTTGCCGAGTTTATTGATGCACTTGTCATACCTTAGAATTAAATTTTGAAAACCCTCTTCAAAGAAGTCTGCCGCCTGGTTGAACAGCCAAGAGTTTACGGCCGCTTTCACATCTTCATTATCACTGAAACGCTTCTCGCTAAGATTGTGTTTGAGGTACCGAAAAAAGTGGAAATCGCTTGGAGCAAAGTCGGGACTGTATGGTGAATGGTCCAAAACCTCCCAGCCAAAAGATTCGATTAACTCCCGAGTTGTTCGAAAAGTGTGAGGCCTTACGTTATCGTGGACGAGCAAAACACCGTTTGACAATATGCCATGCCGTTTGTTTTGCAATGCTCTTCAGAGCTTCCGTAGAGTTGCGTAGTAGACACCTGAGTTGATCGTTATTCTTTGCGGCATTAAGTCCACCAGCAAAACATCGTGCCAATTCCAGAACGCTATTGCCATAATCTTGCGCACTGACAGCGTTTGTTCCATTCCATAGACTGTTGCTTTGATTCCGGGATGATATGGGATACCCTTGTTTCATCTCCAATAACGATTCGACTCAACATGTCGACCCCTTCTCCCTCGTAATGAATCAAAAAGGCCAATGAAATGGCAAAACTCTTCTCTTTGTGTTCCACTGTGAGTAGTTTGTGTACCCACCGAGAACACAATTTCTTAAAGTTGAGGTCTCCAGTCAAAATTTTGTACACCTCCGACCGAGAAATTCTAATGAAAAATTGGTTATCGTGAATCTCCTGTTCTCACGAATTTTTGTTTCAACTGTGTAGGAGTGGGAAGGCCCATTGACACCAGCTAAGGGGAATGGGTAGTTTCCCTCCCCCTTGGGAATGTGGAATGGCAAGTGGCAGGATTCGGTCTTTGGGTACGACGGAGTGAAGTCATGTCCGAGTGTTGCTAACTGTATAATAACTGTTTTCTTTAAATGTTTTTTTAATAAACCTTAATTTTTAAAATTTAAATGCCAGGTTTTTTTTTTTTTTAATTTGTTTCCGTGCCCATTGATTAGAATCAAACTTTACTGGCGCAGCCGTTAATGATCGAGTCTTAGTGAAAAACCCCACAGGAAGAACGTTCCAGAAATTTCGAGTTTTCTGGATTCCCGCGTGGAAATGAATCAGGTAAGAGTTTTTGCTTGCAACTCCCTGTAATGTAAGACGAGAGAAATTTATAAAATTATACTGTTTAATATCCATTTATTAAGAGAGAATTTTGATTTTATTTTTTGTATACGTCAGTGTACGTTTTTTTTTTGCTCTGCATATCCATGCAGTTGTAACTTGTTGAACGCCAGTTCAATTTTGAATTAATTATATACATCAGTATATATATTTTATTATTCTTGTTCCATATCAATGGAAAGTAAGTTTTAGAACATCCGTTCTAAAAATTAAGAAGCTTCAAAATCATTAATTCTCTCAGTATATTATTTTATTGCATATCCATGCAGTTATTTATAAAATTTTGAACGCCAGTTCAAATTTCAGTTATTATATATCAGTATATTTTTTATTATTTCTTGTTCCATATCAATGGAAAGTAAGTTTTAGAACATCAGTTCTATGAATTAAGGAAAACTTCAAAATCATTAATTCTCTCAGTATATTATTTTATTGCATATCCACATGCAGTTATAAAATTTTTGAACGCCAGTTCAATTGGGAATTATTATATACATCAGTATATATATATTTTTTTATATTGTTCCATATAAATGGAAAGTGTTTTTAGAACATCAGTTCTATAAATTAAGGAAAGATTGTATGTTTTTTTTTTTTTCTTTATGATATTTATTTATTTTGTAATGTACACGGTAATAAATTCACGTCAGTGAATAGCAATTGGGTTTGTTAAAAAAATTAATGTTAAAGAATAATACTTAATCTCATGTCAATGAAATTATTTTGTGCTTATGTTACGCATAGTATTTTTCGATTAATGTGAAAAAAAAAAATATATTATCAGTTAAATTGGAGAAAAACTACCGAATATATTTTGTAGTGTTCTATTATTCCAGCCAGGAATAGATTAAGTGGTGCATGTCGGTTATATTTTAAGTGATTATATTGTGTATATCAGAAATAGGTTAGGAGATTATTGTGTGTCAATAATATTTTAAGTGATTATTGTGTGTCAGTAATATTTTAAGTGATTATTGTGTGTCAGCAATATTTTAAGTGATTATTGTGTGTCAGTAATATTGTAGGTGATTATTAAATATCGGCAATATATTAAGTGATTCGTGTGTATCAGTAATATTTCAAGTGATTCTTGTATTAGTAATATTTTAAGTGATTATTGTGTATAGGTAATATTTTAAGTGATTGTGTATCAGTAATATTTTTAAGTGATTATTGAATAATCAGTAATATATTAAGTTCTATTTATAGAGTATTAAGTACATTTTTTTTTTTTTTTTGGGATATTGTGAAACACATGACTATTATTTTGTTTTCTTCCCAGTTCATCGAGTATTGAGTTAGCGTAGCGGACGTTGTTTGTGGGGGTTTTAATGAAGGATATATGTGTGGTACTTAATTTTTGCAATTCCTTTTAGTGTTATTTTCGTCCTATTATTGGTTAGTTTGAGTATATTTTAAGAGAAAAAAAATTTTTCAAATGGCATTCTTGGGGAAGGCTAAAAAGCAAGATTTAGTGTTGTTGGCTGAGGAGTTAGGTCAAAAGGTATCAGATAAAATGACGAATATAGAGCTAAGGAATATCATAATCGGTAGCAAAGATTACGAAGAAGAGTTCGTTAGAGATCAGTTATCTGTTATTTTAGAGGAACGCTTTGAAAGGGAAAGTGAGGAAAAAATCGCCAGGCAGCTCGCAATCGAGGAGGAAAAAATCGCCAGGCAGCTCGCAATCGAGCAGCAACAACGCGAATTCGAGTTAGAGAAAATGCGCTTGGAAATCGAAAGATCGCGATTCGATTCTGAAAATTTAAGCCCGCTTAAAACAAGTGTTAGTGATTTAATTAAAATCATTCCGAATTTCGACATAAGGGATGGAGATATCGTTCTTTTCCTTACCCTGTTTGAGAGACAAGCGAAACGTATTGGAGTAGAGAAAACGAATTGGGTATCGGCTCTTTTGGCACGCATGCCGCCCGATATTACTCAGCTAATAGCCAGAGAGTCAGAAGATAAATTTGACAACTATGACTACATAAAAGGAGTGTTATTAAAAGGTTCAAGATGAGCCCAGAGACCTTCAGGCAAAAATTCATGAAACATCAGCGCATACCTGCTAGATCTTGGCGTGATTTTGTGTTCGAAATTACGAGTTACTTCGAAGAATGGCTCGATGGAATGGAAGTAAGGGATTTCAAATCATTGAAAGATTTAATAATAACTGATCAGCTCAAAAAACGCGTGCCGGGGAGATAAGAGAGCATTTCGTGGATGAATGGGCCAGATTTTATGAACCATCTGTTTTGGCAGATAAATTGGACGGCTACGAAAGTGTTCGGTCGAGTGTCAAGAAAACGAGTCAACCTGAAATGTCCCTCAGCAATACGTCAGATTCACGATCTAATATTAAAAAAGAACATGCAATAATTAAAAATGATATTCAGAGTCAAAGGTATAAATTGCCCTTCAAACAAGAACCTAAACAGCCAACATTTAAACCTACTTGCTATTCGTGTGGAAGAGTTGGGCATACCTCGAGGGTGTGTCATGCTAAAAATCATAAGAAAACCTCCCCTACTCGCCAGATCAATGCTGTGGAGACCAATGAACGTTTTCAAGAACAATCATCTGCAATTTTAACGGCTAAGGTTGCGATTCCGGTATATTCCCCTGCCAAGGAGAACGAGAAAATAGACGAGTTACAGTTTGTCCACATTAAGTGTGGGAATGAAATTCTGAAGGCTGTCATCGACACAGGTGCCCAGATATCCGTGGTAAGAGCAGATGTCGTCGAGGGACAGAGCGTCGATAGTGGAGGGACAATCCAAATAATGTCGGCGTTTGGGGAACGTGAAGTAACCGAATTGAAGATTTTCAACCTGAAAATCGACGACTCCAGACACGGGTAGTACCCATTATGTGTGCAGTTTCTAAAAGGCTAGTTAACGACATGTTAGTCTGTTCGTCTGCTTATGAAGCGCTGTTAGAGAACGTGCAGTTTATTCACAACCCCGCAAACTTCTACGTATCTTCAAGGGCAGTTGAAGGTATTACTGCAGATGATCCGAAATCAATTTCCAGCCAAGAAATGACCCGAGAAACTTACCCCTCTGAAATTTACATACAGGCTGTGAGCAAAGCAAATGAGGAAGAACAACTTCCGGAGGGAAGGGAAACGCGTAGTACATTCATAAAAATGCAAAGGGAAGATGACACATTAAAAGAAACTCTGGAGTCTTGCAGAACAACAAAAGAACTCAGTAAAAATACATAACGGAATATTGGTACACTCTGAATATATTTGTGGAGAGAACATCGATCAGGTAGTACTACCACAATGTAAAAGAGAAGAAGTACTCAAAATGGCGCATGACGTCCCTCTTGGTGGACATCTGGGGGAGCAGAAAACTAGGCAAAGAATAAAGTACTCATTTTATTGGCCGACAATAAAACAAGATGTCAAACGGTTTTGTGAAAGTTGTAAGATCTGTCAGCTTCGGAAGCCTATCACTTACAGAGATCGGGTTCCAATACAACCATTGGTCAGACCCGAAATACCC
Organism: Trichonephila clavipes; assembly: GCA_019973935.1. NCBI lineage: Eukaryota > Metazoa > Arthropoda > Arachnida > Araneae > Nephilidae > Trichonephila > Trichonephila clavipes. The sequence continues at coordinate 47,072 of BMAU01002533.1, forward strand.
TTTGAAGTATGGAGTGTGGACTGTATTGGGCCGTTGGAACCTCCTTCGAGAAGGAACCATCATTTTATTATTTGCGCAGTTGATTTATGCACGAGATGGGCAGAGGCCATACCTGTCAAGGAAATAAGCGCCAAGACTACGTGCAACGTCCTTCTGAAAATTTACACACAAACAGGTTTTCCGAAAATGATCTGTTCTGACCAAGGAACTAATTTCACCTCAAAACTTTCTGAAAAGTTTCTGAGTGTTATGGGGGTTTCACCACGTTTTTCTACTCCAGGGCATCCTGAAAGTATGGGTGCCGTGGAAAGGTGGAACCGCACGTTGAAGGACATGTTAAGTAAGAATGTTCAAGAACATGGGTCCGATTGGGATCTCCATCTTCCCTTTTGTTATTCGCATATAGGGAAATACCCCACAGTACAACAGGCATGTCGCCATTCCAATTAGTATACGGACGTTTGCCTTCGGGACCCATATCTCTTCTCAAGGAAGTGTGGGTAGGAGAAAGAAACATCCCAACTACTCTCTCCCGTTCAGTGGAAAAGTATCTGGAAGACTTAATAGAAAAGCTAAGAAAGGCTCATGAAATAGCAGCTGAGACGGCGGAAGCGACTCAAAATAATTACGCATCATACTATAACTTACGATCCAGGGAAAAGCAATTCAAGGTAGGAGATGAAGTTCTGGTACTACTTCCGTCTTCTACTCATAAATTGATGAAAACATGGATAGGTCCAGCTACGATAATTGAAATAACTAGACCGTATTCCGCGAAAGTTGAATTAGATGATGGGGGCATAAGAGAGTTACACTTCAATAAATTACGTCCTTACATAGCAAGAGTGGGACAAGTTGGCTTGATCTTCGATCAAGACTCAGATTTCGGGGACCTTCATTATGCTCCAACAGATATGGCTGTATCATCTATGGGGATGTTACAGATCACATAAGCAGTGATTGCCAAGAATTAGATGATGTTCAGCGACTGGAATTATTGAATACTCTTGGAAAATTCTCCAGTTTGTTTAGTTCACTTCCTGGCTTAGCAAAAGTAAAGGGACATAATTTAAGACTGAAACCGGATTTCACCCCAAAAAGATGCACCCTTACCGCATACCTATTGCTTTGCAGCAAGAAGTCGATCGTCAGATCAATGAGTTACTGCACCTCAAACTCATCGAACCGAGTGAAAGTGAATGGGCGCATCCAATTGTTTGTGTATCCAAAAGAACGGAAGTATCAGACTATGTGTTGACTACAGACATTTGAATAGTTTCACTATTGCAGACGCATACCCTATGCAAAATGCAAAGGATCTTCTGTTTGAAGTGGGCCAAGCTAATTATATAACCGTTCTAGACCTAACAAAGGGCTACTGGCAGATTCCAATGGCAGAGGAGGCAAAGCCTTACACAGCCTTTGTGACTCATCATGGTCATTACCAATTTTTGTGTTATGCCCTTCGGGATGAAGAACGCCGGGAGTACCTTTCAAAAAGTTATGGATCAGGTGCTAGTGAAACACCGGGCATATTGTCGATCATATATCGACGATGTAGCAGTTTTCTCCAAAACATGGGAACAGCACATGAAACATCTGTGTGTAGTATTTCAAACGATTCAAAAGGTCGGGTTCACGATTAACCTTAAAAGTGCAATTTCGCAAGAAGACGTGTGAAGTTTTTAGGGCACGTTGTTGGTTCAGGGCAACATTCCCCAGATCCCGGAAAGGTTGAATCAATCAAAAATATATCTGTACCAACAACGAAGAAAGAAATACGAAGTTTCCTGGGTTTAACTAGCTACTATCGGGAATATATCCCAAACTTTGCTTCTTTAGTCTTGCCATTAACAGAACTGACAAAGAACCGAGTTCCGAATATAATCCCTTGGAATGAAGTTGCCGAACAAGCTTTTACAAAATTAAAGGCACAACTGGTAAAAGCACCATCTTTGTACACACCTGATCTATCAAAACCTTACCAACTATACACGGATGCTTCAGCGACTGCAATCGGCGCTTGTTTGTCTCAAAACGATGAAAAGGGTAAAGAGAACCCAATTGCATTTTTCAGTAAGAAACTGACCGAAACTCAAACTCGGTGGGCAACCATAGAGCGTGAGGCTTATGCCGTTATAGAGGCATTGAAGCGCTTCGATAGCTGGATTTTCGGGGCCGAAATTGAGGGTGATATCAGATCACAACCCTCTGACGTACCTAAACTTAACAACTCCTCAAAGTGCCAAACTAACTCGATGGGCATTAGCCCTCCAAAGATATAATATTGCTATTTCATACAGGAAGGGCGTTAAACATGGAAATGCTGATGCATTATCCCGGTTGCCTATTCCGTTAGTTAAATAAGATTCGAGCCAGATGATCGCTTGACATTTTTTTTGTGTGTGTAGTAATTTCTGGAACTGCTAAAGATGAAAATTTTGGCTTTTATGATATATTTTTGGTAACTTCTTTTTTATATTTTAATATTTTTTTGAGTATTATTGTGTTAAAACTTGTACGGATATTAATTTTCTAGCATATTAATGTGATTTGTAAATCTATTTTTTGGGAGTTGTATTAGCAAAAGCTCTTTTTACATGATGCCTGAAAAAAAAATTTCTCTCGTTATCTTGTTTCTTGCCATGTATGTGTGCATGTGTTTTTTTTTATAGTTTCTTTTCAGCTTCATCGTCCTGGAATGACGGATGAGCTTTTTAAGGGGGGAGGTGTAGGAGTGGGAAGGCCCATTGACACCAGCTAAGGGGAATGGGTAGTTTCCCCTCCCCCTTGGGAATGTGGAATGGCAAGTGGCAGGCATTCGGTCTTTGGGTACGACGGAGTGAAGTCATGTCCGAGTGTTGCTAACTGTATAATAACTGTTTTCTTTAAATGTTTTTTTTAATAAACCTTAATTTTTAAAATTTAAATGCCAGGTTTTTTTTTTAATTTGTTTCCGTGCCCATTGATTAGAATCAAACTTTACTAACTGCTTGCATCAAATCATCAGTGATTACAGAGAGCCAGCCTGAGCATTCTTCGTCATGGACGTTTGTTCGCCCATCTTTAAACTTCCTGACCCATTTTCGAACTTTGCTGTCACTCATTGCATCTGTGCCATAAACTTCTGTTATTTGGCGATGAATATCTGCAGCCGTCATGTTTCTTGCAGTCAAAAAATGGATAACAGACCTATCTCACACTCGGCGGGCGATTCAATCCCCTTAAACATTTTTAAGACGCACAGCGAATCTTACACGACTGCTACAGAGCATTGGCGCATGCGTGTTCGCAAAGGATGCTGGTCTGTGACGCAGAGACTCGTTGCGGCTCACGCGTGAACTAGGGAAATAAATGAGCCAAAGGACCTGACTTTAAAAATAGCCCTCGTAAATCCTCAAAAATATTACTTTATTTCTGACTTTTTATGCTAAAATTAAATGAAACGTGGATATATACCAATTTCAATGTATATTTTAGTAAGTATTTTATATTGTACAATTATTCTCCTATTATTTTATTACACTTGTACTTTGAATTTAATTGTTATTGAAATAGTTATTAGCATAAAAGCTAATTTTTTTCATAAAAAGTTTATTGTAATATGATTCATTATTTCTGTTCTGAAAAGTACGTTAAATGTCCTAAATGCGCAGTGGCTATAACGTCTAGCCACCTTCTAGGAACAAAACCCCTGATCAGATTTTTTTTGTGTGACAAAATAATACTTAAAGAGGATGAGGACATTACGTTTGTCAATTACTTTATCACGGAAAAGTGTATTTTAGCTTTGTGCCCGCGAAAGGGTTAATAAACTCTCGCTTATAACATATGCGACATATCCCGGGAATCTGTAACTCTTCTCCCTTGTATGTCAATGTGTGAATTAATTCTTTACTTACGCTCAGTTCCTGAACTTTCTTAATGGGTTTGGTAATGATGTATTGATGCTCCACTGGTACTAGAGGCAGCTCTGTTTCGGTCAGTCGGCCAATCTCATGAGCCCAGAAACCTTACGAAAGAAAAAATCCAATCGGTATATTAACATCAAACATTTCGAGTGACAAAGGAATAAAAGTTCAAGCAATTAGAAACGGATCGGACATTTTTTTATCCTTTTAGTTTTTATCCACCCACTTCGCTCGGTATTTCGTGATTCTATATGTAAGTATAGTCTGTGATTATAAACTATACTGCAATCTATGTTCTAATTTTAAGCGTTCGATTGGATTGAAAAACGTGAATTCCTGTTGAATACACATTTATAAGTTTCTTTTCATTCTTTCAATTCTTACTATTAGCTCACACTCTCTATATATTTATCTAGGTGGAATTTTCAATCGTTAATAAAATACATTTTAAAGCGCTCCATTGAGCTGAAATTTTATATAAATGATTGTTTTGGATGACAATAAAGTAATTTAATGACAATTAATAAAATTAATTGATTAAAACTAATTATTTAAAGAATTACAAATACAGCCACGTTGGTGACTTGTGTCAAAACTTGAAAGGGTTTTTTTTTCACACGTTTTAAAGCATTCGGTTGAACTGAAATTTTATAGACACGATTGTGTGTGTTTTAGATGACAATACGATACTTTAATGATAATGAATAAAAATGAATTACCACTTAATGTTGTGATTCTGTCCTATGTATATACATATTTATATTAATTGTATCTATTTAAACAAAAAGTAGCTAAAATAAAAATTTTCTTTGTTGATCTAAGTAGGAATTGACTTAAAAATTTTTTATACTACTTGTGTGTGTTTTTCATTGTGACTCGTGAAACCCCAGGGTTCTGTGGAACACAATTTGAAGACCGCTGCTGTGTAGCATGAAAATTACAGCTCACTTTGTGACTATAATGTACCCATGATTGGGGACCGCTTCAATATATGCCTTACTGTTTTAAATCGTATTTCTTTGACAGTTGCTGACTGTGTCTTTGGTGACTATTATTATCATTCTACATTGTATTGGGCCACTGTTCGAATTATGACCAAAAGGTCGGAAACAAGCATAGGATGAAATAAAAATATTCGAGCATACACGAACATGCATTGGAATAGTTTTCCTCTATTGGCTGTATTTGGCGACATTTTTTTTTATTTGACAGAATGGGTAGACAGTATAAAAATTAAGTACATTCATTATTTTTTTTAAAAGCAAAACTGAGAAATATATAACATTTCATGTGTTCGCTGTCCCTGAAGATAAAATCAATGGAATAATTCTTCCTTTTTTTAAAACGTGGACTTCTAAAAATCTTCTCGCGAATCTTCAGTGGTTGCATGAACCCAAGCTTAACAAACTGCGAATTAAAATGATTACCTGATGCATTGATTACTCTCTTGGTCGTGAAGGTGCCTTGGGGCGTTTCCACTTCCCACAAACCATCCGCTCTAGGCTTGAGTCCATCAACGGGACAGCCTAGAATGATGGTAGCGCCATATTTTCTTGCACCCGCGGCATAAGCCATGGCCAGTGAGTAAGGATCGATATGGCCATCGTAAGGTGTGTATAGACCTCCTATAATCTGAGAAAAGTCTTTTAAAAAAGATTAAAAGTCGTATTATTGTTAATAAATTCTCTCGTTTTTGCTACCAATCACTTATCCGCAGTAATCACATATTTGCAAAAATAAACAGCGTATAGCTGAAAATAAAAGAAAATTGATGTATCGTATTGAAAATCATTTGGCAGAGAAAATATATTCTGGGAAATAAAGAAAAATTCGAATGTATTAATATGTTAAAAGTAGGAGATGAGCTTTTGAAGAAAGGTGTTCTTAAGAGATTTTACGGTAATTATAATTTAACTACCACATTAAAAACACATATTAATTTACACTTTTAAAGATAATAATTAATGCTAGTCATTTCAATGGCTATAATAACGGAATTTTCATACATTTAATTACACTCGTGTCCATAAATTAAGGCTAATAAAGTTCAGGCAAAGAAAGAGACAGAAGCAAAACAAATTTGACTTATTTGTAAAGTCTATTTATTAAACAAAGGTAAAGAACAAACAAGATGCTATATGTTTGACATAATTAATAAAAATTGTGATTTCTATTCCCTTGAGCAAATTTCTAAAAGAACCTATTTACAAAAATAATATAACATGGTTATTATGATGGTTAATACGGAGTATGTCTCCCGGATGATGCAATACAGACCTTACAACGCTTAGGGCATGCTGAGTATCAAATTATCAATCTGATCTTGGGGAATATTACACCACTCATCAAGCAATGCCTTCCGAAGTTCCGGTAGACAGGTGGGAGGGGGTTGACGGGCTGCAATTCGTCGGCTACATATCCCACACATGCTCCATTGGATTCAAGTCCAGTGAGTATGCTGGCCAATCCCTACCGGTTATATCTTCCGATTGAAGGCATTCGTCTACAATGTTTGAACGGTAGGGACGGGCGTTGTCATCCATAAACAGAAATTCAGCACCCATGCCTCCCCAAACAAACGTACATGTTGTTCCGGAATGACATCCCGATAGATGTGGCCTGTCATCGCTACACTCTGAACATGCAGATGTTCTCATGGTGGTAACGGGTACCTGGCGCTCTCCATATAAAAAGACCGGCGAGAATCAGACTGCAAACTAAACCTGGACTCGTCGGAAAACATCACACAAGACCAATGTTGTGCTGTCCACAATGCGTGCTCTCTACTCCAGGTTAATCGCAGGCGACAGTGAGTTGCGGTAAGTGGAACACATCTGACAGACCTTCAAGCATATAGACCAATGTGCCCTAAGCGTCTGTACACGGTCTGTCTTGAAACTGTCGTACCGGTAGCTGAAGAGAGCTGACGAGACAGGTTTGATGCTGTGCTCCGTCTGTTTGCTTGGCAGTGCAACGTCGTGAGAAAGTAGCGTAAAATAAAACATCACAGCAAGGTTGTGGGAGTAAAAAAAATACTTTTGATTTTTCTCTCCAAGGGATAATTAAATTAAATTAGATTATGCAGTTGATAGTCTCTGTGCCTAGCCAGTATGGTAGCGTTTTGAAGTCGCTCTCTCTCCACAACTTGTCTCGGTCCAGTCCGCAAGGCGTTTTTCTTATTCTCGTCCAGGACCCCTGGTCAGCATCCGGTCCAAAACTCCGAGATCCTCCTTTTTTCGCTTTCCGAAAACGCCTGGCCCCTTGTCTTTTCGATCTCTTCCCCCTTTTTTTTTTTTTCTTTCGGTTTTACTAGACTTTTAAAATATCAAGGTCAGTCCATTCCCCACTCCTCACGCTTTCTCATTGGTACGCCCATAAGGAGTCGATCCTTGAACCTCAACTCATAAGAACCCGTTGGCACATAATCCGCCAATCGTCCTCTCCCCTGGTTTCTTCACAAACCGGCAGGTGTCCGACACGTGCCGATGGCCAAGCCCCCTTCGGCCCTCTGTCGCCTTTGATGACAATTCGCCATTGTGTATGTAAGGCGACAGTCAGCTGCCTCGAAAGCAATCTCGTCCACAGTGGTATGGGCTTTTCAGATTATTCTATGTTCAGTCGCACTGGCACCAAAACCCAAACACTAAATAACCGATAATGAGCCCCCAGCTGCAGGTGCACCAAAACTCCTGAAAGAGTGAAACCATTTCGGGAGGGGGGACGTCACAGCAGTAACTGCCAAATACCGGTCCTCATTCGGCGTTAACTTTGGGGCGACTTGTGCTGTAACATCTACTTACATTACCATCATCTTGGAATCGTTGCCAAAGCCTGGAGATGATACTCTGGGCGATTCCAAGTTCCTCGGATACTTCCACCTGGGTACGTCCACATTATAGTCGTCCAATATTCTACCACGTAAAAAAAATCATCCAAATGCTTCCTTTGTGCCGTAACTATGCGGCTATTGCACTGAAAGGCTTTTAAAGCGCTTGTGAACAATTTTA
>BMAU01002534.1:0-49756 GCA_019973935.1 Trichonephila clavipes
TTAATAAATGTGCTGTCATTAAGAATACGTCTATTGGTGAAACTTCAACAACATTATACATTTTACCACAACTTATGACATATGAAACATCACATGTCTACATTAATAAGAGATTTACCTTTAATATGAAATTAAATTACGAAATATGAAGTTAATCAATAACTACGCGCAATATCAAATGTTTTACCGGAATGGAGGTCCTGAGAAACACACGCAACTCGAATTATTGGCTTTCACTAACTTAAACTAATTTTATTAAACTAACGCTTGCTGTAAGCGGTGTTAAACTAGAATATATCATCGGTAGTACTTTGATCTCTTCACAGGTATATTAACCTCCTAAGATTCCTTCGTTGAGTACTAGCAGCAATGTTTCACTATCGTAATCAATTTAAGATCCTCTAAACGTTGACACTATTGCTGCTGGCTCAATGGCCTTCACCTCCCTTTAACACGACGCTCTAGCAAATACCCTATCTGCTTTGCATATTCCGTTCTCGAGAGTTGATTGAAATATACGCCAAAGACGCCTAAGAATATTAGTGGAAATGTTCCGTACAGATTCATCACACACTTGAAGAGCAATTCCACTGAGTTCAACTCTTTTCTGAAATTGCTGTTTGACTTAAAAGTATAAATTTTTTCCCACATTATTTACACTAATTTCATCCAAAAATGTCTTCCCATGAGCTTATTTTGGCATCCAAAAGTTTAAAACTATAATTAGTTCTTAACTCCTGATATTTACTGTTATAAATTTCTTTTTTAAGTGACATTTTTACATCTCTGGAATCTCCTTCTTACAGCATTAACGTGTTTTCTCATGCAACTAATTTCTGCTGTCCTGAATCATGTGCATTCCTTGCGTTTTTAATTGGGATGGACATTTTGCAAGAATTTTGAATAATACAAATTAGCTCCTTTGCGAGATCATGTAGAGATTCTAGATTTTGGCAGGAGACAATGAGATCACTAATACTTGACAGAATGTATTTAGATGAGTCATAAAAGAGTTTTCAGTTCACTTTTTTCAGATTAAAGATACAACTGCCACCATCTTTTGTTGGAGAATTGGAATTTAGAACAATATGAAACTCAATTGCTTTTTGGTCGGAGAGAGAATCACAAGCAGGCAAATGCCAACAAGAAACATCGTCCAGTAAATCCGTTCCAACAGCAGTTACATCAATGTACCTAGATACTCGAGAGCCTCAAAATGTAGGACCATAATCTTCATTTATGACAAAGAGGTTATGGGCACTAATAAATTCAGTGAGCTTGGTGCCTCTAGAGTCGGAAAGGGAACGGAACCATGTTTCAGATTTACTATTGGCGTCCATAGACCTGACCAGTCTGTTTATGGGCATGTTGGAAAAAATTTGGTTAATTTTTTTCTAAATCAAAATTCTTTCAGAGTTCGAAATAATAAGATACAAACAAATAAGATGCTCTATTAATGTTCAAACGCACTGTCACCATATTGTAATCAAGCTAATTTAGATCCAGAAAAGTTGAAAATATTTCTATTTCTGAAAATAATCTCTGCTTTTAATTATATCAAACGAATGAGTGAAGAAAACTCTGTAAGACGATGGAAATCCCGGAAGAGTTCCCTTATATGAATGAGGTTCTTGCACCAACGCGACATCAATATTTCTAGCTTCCATATTTAAAAAATAAGCTGCTGTGTAGCACTTATCGATATTTATGCAAATTAAGTTGCAAAATACGTAAATGCGGTTGAAAGAAAAACTATTCATAATTTGTCTGAGATGTAATAACTTTCTCCATAAATTTGACATTGCAGCTAGAATAAGGTTTGTCATTTACATCAACCTTTTCATTAGGATCTCTTGTTTTATTAAACCTTATACATCTCTCTGTATGTTTAATGTTAGTTTATTGATATGTTGGAACATGAAGGGTTCGAGGCGGGAGTATGTCATATGAAATTTGATATGCTTACACATCTTTCACGTGTAACTTTCTTCCCATACCGGAGTGGGGTCACAATATACATTCCTTTCACCCATGCGATGTTCGGTGTCAGCTATCCAAAAGGAGACAGGGGTAATAAGTTTTTGGTAGATAGAGAGCCACAGAAAACCTTCTGTTTTAGTCTTGAGTATAGTTACTATAAGTTAATATTTTTTAAAAAAATTTTTAAGTTAACTCCTACACAGATCAACAAAGAAAAACTGTATTTTGGCTACTTTTTATTAAATAGTTACAATTAAAATAAATATGTATTTGTAAATATGACAGATTCACAACATTAAGAGGTAATTAATTTTTATTTATTATTATTAAAGTATCGTATTGTCATCCAAAACAATCGTGTCTATAAAATTACAGTTCAACTGAATGCTTTAAAGCGTGAGAAAAAAACATTTTCAAGTTTTGACACAAGTCGCCAAAAGGGTCACTAAGTCGCCAAAAATGATGCCAACGTGGCTATATAAGTTTAAATCAAATAATTTTTATTAATTATAATTAAATTACTGTATTGTCATCTAAAATAATCATGTACATAAAATTTCAGCTCAATCGAGCACTTTAAAATGCATTTTATTAACGATTGAAAATTCCACAAAGATAAATAAATAAACAAATATATAGAGACTATTAGTTAATAGAAGGAATTGAATAAATGCTTGTGATGCCACCATCAGTAAACTTTTTTTTCGAAGAAATTGGTCTTCTTGAATGTGAGCAATTCCTTCTCTTACATTTTTACTCGTTTGAAATAATAACACATAATTATATTAATTTGGAATTATTTTGTATTTTTTAAGACTTAAAATAATATGCATATATATATGTATATGCTGCATTTTTGTTTACAAAATTATTCAAAGTTTTATAGGTGTGTATTATGTGAAAAATTTATCTTTTTTAATTCTAATTTTTCTTTGAGAATGAGCGGCATTTTCTATTTTGTCTGGGCGGCAAAACTGTTTAGAGCCCGCCCTGCTGGTCTTCTGGGTATAATTCTGGTCTGTATGAACTGGTTCTATAATTTGGAAACCACGTTGAACCATCTTGCTATTTCTGTTTGAAATTTGCATGCTGCAATCTCCCAACTTCTCTCCATCGTTGTGTAAACATTGTCTTTGCGGCATTGCTTGTAGGTTTCAGAAATAAACTCGCTAAACTAAAACCCCATAGATTAGTGTTTGGAATTCCCTGTCTCATCACTTTTCTTAATTTGCATACAATAAAAAAGAGACCGAATTTATTCTTGGATAGTTGAGATAGGCATCTTTTCTTTCTTTGTTGTATTTATCAATTTTTTATGAAAAACGGTTCATTATTTTTGTAAAATCTTAAATGTGTGTTTTTTTCATGCACGTGAATTGCAGAGAGGGTCTGCATACTTATTTTTATAGCAAACTGCATTTCAATAAAAGTTGATTTTCTAAGATAAAAAAGACACAATAGTATAAAATAGAAAGGTTTATTATATCACTTACTTTTGAGTTATTCATGCATAGTTCATTTTTACAAGTTTATATTACAAAACACAATTATGAGTTCACTCGAAAAATGTATTTTAATTGTAAAAATTTTAATTCTAGTTGGGTTTTTTAAAAAAAAGATTACATAAACAATTCTTCAAAAAGGGAAAAAACAGTAAATTGTTCAGGATTTTTGCATAAATGTTGTCCTAGTTTCAAAACGAGCACAGGAAGTGGATTCACCGACATATATGTCTTGTTTCAAAAATACAAGATCTGCATTAAAAAGAAAAAAAAAACTCATAGAGACTTTCATCCTTATATAATCGCATGTGATCGCTGAGAAATTTTGATTGTAATAATCTACTAACTGTTACATTCGAATTTTTTTAAAAAATAAATTTTTGTTATTAATATTTTTGTACCACAAATATATTTTCATGACTTTAAAAAAAAATTTCACGCAAATTATGTTTCTGTTTTCTTCTATTCATTACGAAATTTCTTAATTAAATCGAAAAGAATCATCATATTTGTGTTTCGAAACTCATTCGTCAAATAATAATAATTATAATTTTAAAAAAAACTAATTATTTTATATAAAAGGAATTTTTCTCTTATGTAGTTACAAATAAGTATTTCAAGAATACTAAAGATTTTGCTGAAATGGATTCAAACTAAAAATCGAACAATGTAATCATTTGGAATATTTGATCAATCATGCGGGGGAAAGGTCTTTATGGGTACGAAAAGGAAAAGAATATGACAAGAAATAATTGAAATATAATTTTGTAACCAAAATAATTTTATGAGGAGCTGAAATTCTTCAGAAAAAAAGCTAAATCTTTTAAAAGATTGCTCACAAAATGAACATATAACTGCTGGTTATCATTCCGATTAAGATGAAGCAATGCTTATGTGGATTCGCATTCAATTCGATAAAAGGTTTTTTTTAAAAAACTTTTGTTCTATCCTGGTTTTTAAAAATAATATTTAATTTATATATATATGTGGGGCGTCCCCGAAAAGTATGACTATACTTACAAGAATGAATGAAAAATAAACAAAGATTTTCGCTTACGGTTTTACCATGTTTTATAAAGAAAAAAGTTTATGTTTAATGAAATGCAAATTAGATGGCACAACGTCTACGTTTTGCAAATTTCTCGTTTTAAAATGGCTTCACTGCAAGAACAAGCGCAAGTTGTAGCATGTTCCATAGAATTTAAATCTGCAACACACAGTGCCGGTTTATCAATTGGGCGCTTGGGGAGGAGAGAAGGCGCCCAGGAGCCCGGATAAGCTGGACTTAACCAGATTTTCTCGTTATAAATTTCGACTCCCCGGTGTGAAGGGGACCTGCAGATCCCATGCGCCCAGGGCTTGAAATGAAAAATCGACAATGGCAACACATGTACAGCGTTAATTTCGGATTATCTCTAAAAACGAAGTCCACCTTCAAAATCCACAATTTATAAGTGGCGGGGAAAGCACTGGTGTGTAGTTCCGAGAGTGGGCCTGAATCAAAATTGTTTGGCGGCACAAAAAAAAAAAACAAAAAAAAAGGCCACAAAGATCATTTTATGGTTGGTTCTTACACTGTTTGAGGTCCTTAAGGCTTAGGGGCCCCGTATAATTGATACGGTGGTAGCTACGCCCCTGCGTGAAAGATTTATGACTATAAGCTGCGTATTGCCAAAAACAAAACATGGCCGCCCTAGTAGAAAATGAGATGGCATTATTCGTAGACTCGATATGTGGAGCGCATATTGAACTGGTATTTTCTTTATGGAACACAAAACACCGTAAGTGAATACCTTTGCTATGCTATATCCGTCGTCTTCAAACTTTTTCGAATTTGCGGAACCATTTGAACTAAATGTGCTTTTGAAGAACCCCATTCCACACATTTACAATAATATATTTTAAAATAGTATTTAAAGAGTAAATCAACATGTTATACGTACTTTACGTAAATACAACTTAAAAAGTATTGCGTTTATTCCTTAAAATTTTTTTTATTGTAAATTTAATTTATTGATTAATATTTTTTGTGCTGCAAGTTTCCCCCACCCACGCATTATATTTAGTAACTGGCATATGTGTTTGTATCTTTTTTACGTAAACTTAAAATTATCTGTTGTCATATTTTATGTTCTGCGTTTAATTTGTTTTTGTGGCCACTCACGTTGAGAAATATTTTTCATTTAAGTCGAGTGTTCTGAATAGCATTAAAATGCTTATAGCTGTGTGAAAAGTCATGTGTATTTTGCACGAATTTGTAATGTAACACTTAGAAGCCATTTTTGCTTTAATTAGATTTTAATGTCTCTCAAATCTGTTGATATATCGACAAATTGTTCTCCCCCCCCCCTTATTATAGACATTTTTCTGCAAATGAAAAAAATGTGCATTTTCCCCAAGAAAATTTATTGGAAAATTAGTTTTGCAAAACATTGTGCTAATGAATATAAAATTATTTCATGAAACCCAGTATTGTAAAAAATAGAATATTCACAATCTAGTATTATGTGCATATCAAGAAAAGGCAATTTGATATTCTTGTTGTTATGTATAAAAATTTTTTTCAGTTTTAATGATTTGGATGAGTTTGAGTAACTTGTGGTTATATACAAACTTCATAGAGAATGTGAATTCGCTTTGCAACACATTTATAATTCTATTTTGGATTTTTTTATTGTGACTCGTGTGACCTGGGCATGCCTTGTGGAACCCCAGGGTTCTGGGTCTGTCACAGTTTGAAGACCACTGGTCTATTTGCATTAAAATTTGAAAGTGTCATCATACTTTTCGGACACACAGTATAATGGATTTTTATTTTCATGGTAATCACCAGAGCAAAGAATTTCTAAACATTCATTCCTCTACGGAACAAATTTCTGTTCCAAGTGTACACCGCTCCGTTTCCAGATTCTATTTATGAGTTCTTCGCTTTCTTTGTCCTGATGGGTTCTATTTCAACCGGCGCCGAAGGCAGCACTTCCGCTTCCACCAAGTCCCCTAAGAGTTCCACGTGGACTTTCGTAGTGGGCACTGCGAGATAAGGGGGGAGATAAGCAAAGGCGACTCCATGCTTGACCGTGTGTCCGAAGGCGCCAGACGTCGTGTAACCTACGACCTGCAAATAAATTATCTTTGTTATTTCCTTCGACAATAGTGGCGTCTCTAGTGGTCACTCACTGCCTATCCCCTTTTGATCTCTTGTCCATGGGACGCTTATAGCGGGAGTCTGTCTGGGCGCATAGTCTAAGTTCTATCTTCTCAGACGTGCTGTCGTCACAGATCCGTGAGAACCCTAAAGCACATTGTATCGGTGTCTCTTTTAACTTACCTATTTGTATTCGTGTGTCAAATAATAACGAAGATTTTTTACTCCCTTCCCAAAAACGAACAAAAATAATAAAGTATTCTATTGTTCTTCAATGGCTCGACAGCCCTGGGTGGACCCTGGCCTTCTCCAGGCATCCCTAATAAAGTATTAACATTACATAAAATGCTCAAATTGTGAAGATAGTATAGAATTTTTTTAAAATATATATTGAAAGAATTCGTACCAGGGGCAGGGACGTTCTAACACTTCTTACTCAAAAGTAGGCTCTGGGCCCCTACACAAATGTAGGCTCCTCTACCTATGATCCATAAAAATAAACAGTATATAGCATACCTTGTCAAATACTCGGATCAAACAATAATCCGAAACAAATAAATGTGCACAGTAGCGCACACAAAAGGTTTTCAGGGGGTGTCCAGAATCGAAAGTCCACCATTTAAGTATCATGCTCCAATACACCGCCAAACATATTCTTTTGATTTTGTCGATTTTCGGAAACAAAAACAATATAAAATTAATTATTGAATAAATAATCAGCATTAATTGATAAAATTAATTATTAATAATAAATACCTAATTAAATTTTCCGTAACATGTACATAGGATTATAACCAATCGAAAAAAAATCAAGACATATGGAGGGAGGGGGTCCGGACCCCTAGGACACCCCCCTTGTGTGCGCCATTGAATGTGCATGATTTACAATCGCACATACCAGCTCGACCGATTGCAGCCTTTTGACTGATTGATTGATTGAATATTAACGTCGCACTGTTCAGCTACACGAGGGCTTTTGGCGACGGACCATGTAATTTTGAACCATGGTCAAGTGACGTGGACGACACCTGAGCTGGCACCCCCCTCTCCTAACTACCACACCACACCAACGGGAGGACGCCTTTTGACTGAAGGAGTAATGATGGTGTATGGTGGTAGGTCTATTGCTATACATGGACGACGATCATCCCATGTAGCCAGTTGACATATCGTCCGAAATTCTCAGTTTTTTGGAGAATACAACCGGAAATAATATTTGACTGGTGAAATTATTCGAATTATGATCTTATTAAGGCTGAGTCGAGACGAGACGGGCCCCGGGCCCGTGCCTCAAGACATCCCTGACCAGGGGCGAATCCAGAATTATCGAAGGGGAATCCAGGTCAATCGAAGGCTATTTTGACTGAATTTGCCTGCAAGTAATTTCCCGGGATGCCATGTTAGTTTTTTAAACGGGAAGAGATTTAAGGTAAATTATATAAATGTACGGCCGTTAAATATGCGGAGATAAAATAAGTTTCACGCCCATTATGTATGTATAAGCAATTTTAAAAAATATTGTTTATATCGAAAAAAAGGAGATACATTAGGGGTTTTTTTTTATTTCGGGGGGGTCAGGGTAGAGATCTCCCTTCAACTAAATTTTTGCAAGCCAACTCATTTTGTGCAAATTTTCCAGTAAATGGATTTAAATATACGTATTAATAAGTAAGAAAAATATTCTAAGTGGAGCACGAAGCAAGTCTGAAAACCATCAGTTATTTTATTTGATGATATTTGTCGTAATTATATCACTGGACAACGAGCTATAAATCCTTTTCCATCAAAAAAATAAAAAAAGATAAAACGCATCACAAGGGCAATTTTTCTTATATATTTGTAGCATCCATGAAAAAACAAAGTGTTCAATTCCCATAAGACAGGACTTTTTAAACTTTTTTTCGACACTTCTGAATTGAAATAATTTTAGCGGAAATACATATATTTCAACATATTTTAGGAAATTTGATCTACTTCGCTATACACCCTTCTCCTCAGAGAAAAAAAGTGCATATTTTAGGAAATTTGATCTACTTCGCTAGTACCTTTGAAGACCCGCCGTGTAGAATTTGTGGAGCCTTGTACCTTTGAAGACCCGCCGTGTAGAGATATACGTTCAATTTGTGGAGGCTCAAAGTTCTCCTGTTGACGTGATGTTGAGAGGGAAGAGGGATGTGTCAGTTGAGGTGTCGCCTTCGTCACTTGCTGATGATTCAAAATTACGAGATCCCTCGTAACATCCAACATCAACATCCCTCGTGTTGCTTTACAGTACAATCTTAATAAACACTCACTCCCCCTCAGAGAAAAAAATTTTAGAACCTAGAATCAGAGGGAATTTTGACTATTGGAGATCTTTAAGGTTGTGTGGTAGCGTATCACGCTTCCACACCACAGTTTTGGGGTTCTATCCTTGGCTCTGGCAAGATCGACCCAGCCTTTCATCCCTTCAGTGGGTCGATAAATGTGTGCCAAGCTTGCTTGGGGACTAAACACTGAGGGGTTTCGCTTCAGACTGACCACCTGATCGGGACACCTGCTCATGCACCTCAGCACCCAATGTCACGTATACTGAGAATAGTATTCCCCTTGTGATTGTAAGTTCTTTGTTTTAATTGAAGCTCCATTATTTACCAGGCATAAATAAAGTCAGTCTATCTTTAGTGGCTAAAGATTTCTTGTTCCATATTCAGCCACACACACAACAAGCACGACATACAAAATAAAAAAAAACTAACTACGATACATTAAATTTAGTTAAGACCATTTTGTTTCAATACTCGCGAAAGTAACCGCCATTCCACTCGTCTCTCCATGTTGTACTCCTCTCTGTCGATTCAGATGGCAGCGCCACCTATATAGTTTTTTCACACCAGGCGAATGTTACACTGAGATAAGCACAGTAGTCATATGCACAAGAGTGTAAACCAGAGGTCACCAAAGTGGTGGTCCGTGGACCACTAGTGGTCAGCGAAAAAATTTCGCTGATCCCCAGAACAATATGGTATATAGTTATTCATCACGTTAAATTATGTTTTAGGACACATTGAAACATGATTCAATTCTTATTACAATACGTGAAAAGTTATAAAAACTCTACTTCATAGAATAACTCCATTTCATAAGAAAGAATAATGCTAAAAGTTTGATATTCTTAAGCCATTTTTTAATTGTTATGTTTTTACAGTGTTTGTTTATTTATTACGGTTTATTAATAAAGCTTTTGTAATTTGGTTCCAATTAATAATTTCATTTTATTAACTAGGTTCATTTTATGTGTTCTTAGATCACAATTTTTCTTTATATAAATATATTTAACACATACAAAATCTTATTAGTTGTTCGCGGGATTTAAAATATGAATTCACTGGCCCGTGAGGTTAAAAAGTTTGGCTACCGCTGGTGTAAACTTAACGAGGAGCACATTTTCAAACAGAAAAAAAAAATGCTTCAATTTTTATAAAAATTTGTGACATTGTAACTCATGCATTTATTTATAGTACGGTGTTTTTAAAGTTTCAAAATATTCCATAAATACAATTAGTTTTTTCTTTTAAATTGTAAAGGGAGAGCTCATTCCGCATTATTATTGGGGAATGCGAAACGCATTTTATAAAAGAAAAAATGTCTCAACTCGGATAAAAATGAGTAGTATGATAAAACAAGTGATTCTCTACAGGATAGTGAAGCCAAAATATAATATTAATGTTTGAGTACTTTTATATCTGAACAAATATTTCAAATTTGGGTTCTATTCTTTAACATAAGCCGAAAACAGCCTTTAGCGTTCCATGTAAAGAACCGAATATAATTCAGCAGAATGTTCTCACCTTGTTGCAGCACCAAATGGATTCATTTCCATCAGGATCGACGTTTTTGGAATGAACCTTCAGATAGACCAGTTTACGGTTCAGTCCTTCCTGGAGAACCTTTTCCAAGGCCGCTTTACCTATAAAGTCCTGTTTGTCCATTCGTATGAAATAGTCCAAACCGGCCTCTAAAGGATTAGAATCCATATTCATCTGAAAGCAAAGAAGTTTTGAACTGCTAAGTACTGTATTTATTAACTTGAATGCAACTGAGGCATCCAATATTTTTTAACGCTGGGAATATTTATGTTTTCCTCTTTTAAGAAGAGATAAACTTTTAAAATTAATTTTTTACTGAGGTTGCTGCAAAAATACATCTTTTAAGCTGTTCATTTGACTCAACATGACAGTAAATTGTATCACTGCGAATGAATTTAACTGTAATATCAGATGCACAGCAATGTTAAAGATTTCAATTTGCGAATATATATACTAGTAGGATTCAAAAGTTCCCAGACATAACATTTCTGTATTATTGCATTCTTTTCTAAAAAAAGTTTGTTCCAAATTACGTGTTTGGTGAGTCGCCACGACGTCGTATTTTTGTACGCGGACGTATTTAGCCGTCGGCGATTGAAAGAAATTGCATTTGTTGAGCGCATGATGGATGTTAATTTTTGTGTTCGTTTGGGGAAAAGTACTACGGAGATTTACGAAATTTTGAAGCATGTGTAAGACTTAGATACATTATCGCGAACTCAAGCTTTTGAGGGGCATAGAGGTTTCAGAGGAGGCAGGGAAAGTGTCGAAGACGAAAAACGCTCTGGAAGTCCGCAGACTTCCCGCACTGCTGAAAACACCGAAAAGGTTCTAGGGGGCTCAAAGGCTGATGTTATGGTGTTGCAGTCAGTGTCAATTTATCCCCTGGGCGCTTGAGGCTGGCACCTAGAGGTCCAAATAAGCTGGACTTAACCAGATTTTTTGGTTATAAATTTCGATCCGCCAGTGCCAAGTTTTTCTGTAGATCTTCTGCGCCTAGCACCCGAAAGCTTAAACAGGCCCTGATTGCAGTCCTTTGTAAGATTCGGCTTGGGGCCCAAAGCCTGACTTTGCAGGGGGCCCTAATATTCTCCGTTACACCACTCATGATATGCATTAGAAATTGCTAACCAGGCTAGTAGTAATTTCTTGAAATAATAAACTATGCATCAAAATTTTTTTTAATAATTCTTGTAGAATTTGTGGTAAAAGCGCGAGTTATATGAAATAGCTAACTTAAATATTCATGCTAACTTCGGCTGAGATGAAATTTTCTTAAGTTATCAAAGATGACTTTTTTACGATTATACTTCCCTTTTCTTACCATGTCTCGACGTTAAATCGCCAAGTCATCGAGATACATCGTCAAGGTAACACGTAAATTATTACCAAAGGATTTTCATTTTATTTACTACACTATCATACAGGCAGATGAGCTTGGAAACGACATCGGCGATAACGCAACAACGATCTTGGCGTTCGTATACGTAAGTGTGACCACTATTTCAAGGAAATATATATATATATATATATATATATATATATATATATATATATATATATATATATATATATATATATATAATTTCTAATGGGCTGCGGATTGGTGTTTTACCTTTGCAGACCTAGTACATTCGCCGGAATCTGGTATCCCTTTTTAGTGCGGCATCACAGAGGCGGATACCAATCACCACAAGTAATTTTGACTACCAGTTTTCTCCCCAGAGGGAGGCATCTGACGATGCGAACCTGAACTAAGATTTAATTTTGCCGAGAACACCCAAGTCAAACAGACACTCTAGGATCTTTTACATGCCGTATGACCATACGACATGGCTACTGTCGATTTTCTGCATCATGAAAATCCACCGACTAGTGCCGGAATCGAACGTGCAACCTTAGGTGCAGAAGGACAGCGACATACCAACCACGCCACCCAGCCGGCTTTTTAATGAAATAATAAAACAATGAATTAAATTTTAAAAAAAATTACACCAATTAAATAATTTATTTTGGTACTGACACCAAATGCTCGCCAAATCAAAAACATCGCCATATTTTGTCATCGAATGCGTAGACAAGATTACTGCATTTGTGAGTGTACGTAAACATCTTTCCGTTCTTGACTGCATATCGCTGTATTTGGCGACGTCCTTTCATTTGAGGAAGTGGTCGACGGTATAATACACAATTACTTTTCTTTTTAAAATTGTATTTGTAACATTATGAATAGACTTTTAGCCGTAATCTCATAAGATTTGTAACCTGATGAATTTTTTGTAGAGCTGCGAAACAGATAAGAGTCACTTATCAACTGAGTCTTTACCTCTGCGCCCCACATGCGGAAACCTTTTTCTAGCCTGAGAGTATTCAGAGCATAAGTTCCGAAATCTCCTATCTCGAACTCGCCCCCTGCGTCTAGAAGTGCTTTGTAGAGGGCATCGGTGTGCTTTGCGGAATGATACAACTCCCATCCTAGTTCGCCTGCAATGAAGAAGAAATTTATTCACCAGTGACAGTTTGTACAAATAATAAATAAGTTTTAAGTTCATCCCTGCAAAGAACGCGTAAATCAATATCATAGACACAAGAGATATCCCGGACAGGTTACAGGTTTTGTGGGATAAGGAGCAACAAAGGCTGTGTTATCCAGGGATGTAGCTACCACCATATCACCCTGGACCCGGGTAGAGTTGACCCATGCCTGTCCCTGTTTCCACTAATATAAAATTAGGTTCGAACTCATACATTCTTCTCTCCTTTTCCAACTGTATCCATTGTCATTTGCCACTTTAGTTCTAAAATGAATTCTAATTTAAATAAAATAACACAGAGAGAAAATGAGTACCGTAAAATCCGGCGAAAATAATGAGCAACTATGCAGTCACCACACACACACAAGCTGCATTTTTTAAATTTTAAGGTATATTCACCGGATAACCGTGCACTCCCTTTCTTACGAAGAAACCTGAAGTATATATATACGTATGCAGTGCTCTTATGTTTTGAACTCATTTTTTTAGGTGTTATACCAAGCTTTAGATAAAACAGTATAGTTCTAGTATTACAACCCTTTAAGTTCAAAATTAATGTCATTTCTTTTAAATAAACAGTGTTTCGGTATATGAAGAGGCCTAAATTATTTAATACATATCTCTTTTATTATTTTTAAAGCTATTATTTTTGTACTCTGTGTACCGCACACCCGTAAATTTCGAACTTATTTTTCGTGTTAAAGGTGCATGTTTTACGCCGGATTTTACGGTAGTTAACATTTTGCTTTTCATTTTCCGATATCAAAGAAGTTTAGCATTGGTAGAGTCACACTACAAACCTCAGGCGTGACCCAGACTGCTTTGGACACCCGGCATTTTGAAGCGTTTAGTGTTTGATAACGGAAATTCGCTCTGTCATCAGAAGCTTAAAAGAATATTCTTTACCTGTGTAAGATAACCTGAGCGCTCTTACAGGTGTGTCTGCAACTTCCATCGTCTTGGCACTGAGAAAAGGGAAGGCACTGTTCGCGACGTCCTCTTTCGTGAGTTTCGCCAATACTTTTCTGGAATTGGGGCCGGCGATGCTCAAGCAAGCCATGTCGTCTGTCAGATTTTGAAAATCCACGCGGCAGTTCCAGGATCGGGCGTGGTCCTTCAACCACCTGCAACATCATTCAGTAAAGAGTTATTGGAGTATGTCAATAATAATAACACACATAGGTAAATAAAACGCATTTTTTTATTTAAAAGTACACACACACACATACACCCCCATATATATATATATATATATATATATATATATATATATATATATATATATATACTCTAGAGGACCCGACAGACGCTGTTCTATACTCACATCTTAAATTCAAAAATTCCAAATTTTTATGAATAAACTTTAACTATATCTGGACCGTTTTAAGTAAAACTTATATTAAAAAGTTGTTACAATGTCTAACGTCATTATATGTACGGTTATCACAATTCAATCAATCGATAGCGTGTGAGTATGTGTATACTATGAGCGAAGTTAAATGTAAAGGCTGTGTGAATAAAAACTTAAACTTGTTTTAATTAAAGGTGAAAAAGTTGAGACTCAAACTATTTAATAACATGTATATTTATTAAATTGTACATAAACTTAATTTATTCTAATGCCATTGCCTATTCTAATTGAAAAGATATTAATTAAAAACGCTAAAAAGCGTGAATCGCGCGTCTGCATTTTCTTAACAATAAAGACCGGGTTTGGCCAGTTTGGCTGAAAATCAATTTTCGACGCCAACTTACGTATTTTTTAATTCCTACTATTAGCTCACGATCTCTATACATATTTTATTTGTTTGTTTATTTATTTATTTATCTTGGTGGAATTTTCAATCGTTAATAAAATACATTTTAAACCGCTCAATTGAGCTGAAATGTAATTAATGTACATGATTATTTTGGATGACAATACAATAATTTAATTTTAATTAATAAAAATGAATTGATTAAAACTAATTAATTAAAAAGTTACAAATACAGCCACGTTGGCGACTTAGCGACCCTTTTGGCGACTTATGTCAAAATTTGAGAAGGTGTTTTTTCCTCACGTGTTAACGCATTCAGTTAAAAGGAAATTTTATATACACGATTGTTTTGGATGACAATACGATACTTTAATGATAATTAATAAAAATTAATTACCACTTAATGTTGTGATTTTGTCATATGTATATACATATTTATATTAATTGCAACTATTTAATAGAAAGTTGCTGAAATAAATTTTTTCTTGGTTGATCTAAGTAGGAATTGATTAAATTTTTTTTATATTACTTGTTTATAACAATAACGTTGTTACAACAATGCAGGTGAATGTTGAGTTGTATTTTTTGAATGTTTTTAATTAATATCTTTTTAACTAATTGCGATATCGGACCGAATTATGAATCTAAACCATTCTCGAATTTACTTGAATCCACACAAAAAATTTCATCGAAATCTGTCCAGCCATTTAGTAGGAGTTTAGTTTTCGCACAGAAGATTTTTATATATAAAGATGTAAGGATAATTAAATTATAATAAAAAATAAATTCCCTATATGGCACTTAACTCATATTTTTCATTTCATCTTCAAGTATCAAACTAATCACCCATTTATTTCTTTCAAACATATGGTCTAGCCAATAAACATGTCTAATTCCAGATCGTTAGATTTAATAGCCCTATGTGTCAACATTAACTTTCAAGTACAATCATAAAATCCGCGATACTTAGCCCATCGGTGTTTTAAGTGCTAACCCCCACTTAAAACACACCGTGACTGTTTTTTCTTCCCTGCTCTTAGCAACAGAAGAGATGTACTAATTTTAGAATATAAAGAACTTTTGTAAAAGTAAGTCTGATTCTGGCTCAAAACATGTCATATATAAAGGAAAAAAGTGACTTACTCACTGATTAATCACGATATCTCTGAAACTATCAAACCGACAGACTTGAAATTTGGTAGGCTGGTTCCTTTCATGGAGTAGACATCAGCTAAGAACGGATTTCACAAAGATGAAGCCCCAAGGGGCGTTACGAGGTTTTAAAGGGAGTTATAGATAATTAGTTTCATTATTAAACTATTAGATGTACAGTCTTGAAACTTAGTACGCAGATTCCTTTCATAGAGTAATCACTCTACAAAATGATTTTTATAAATCGAAATCAAGGGCGTTGAGGGCGCTTCAAAGGGGGTTATGCATAATTATTTCCATTTTTAAACTTTTAGACGTACAGTCTTGAAATTTGGTACGCATATGCATTTCATGGCGTAGAGATCCGTTTCAAAATGGTTTTGAGAAAATTGACTTCCAAGTGGCGTTGCGGGGCAAAGTGGCGTTCAACATAATTATTTCAATTTTTAAACTATTAGACGTACAGTTTTAAAATCTGGTAAGTGGATTCCCTTTCATAGGATAGAGATCAGCTAGAAAATGAGTTTTGTGAAAATCGAATCCCAAGTGGCGTTGCGGGGACTTCAGGGGCATTATAGATAACCATTTTTGTTTTTAAATTATTTGACGGACAGTTTTGAAATTTCGTAAGCGGATTCCTTTCCTGGAGTAGAGTTCCGCTACAAAATGGGTTTTGTGAAAATCGACTCCCAAGTGGCGTTGTGGAGAATTAAGGGGTGTTATAGGTTATTATCCCCTTTTTTTTAAACTATTAAACGTAAATTCTTGAAATTGGTAAGCGAAGATTCCATTCATTGAGTAGAGATCCGATATAAGATGGGTTTTGTTAAAATTGCTTCCTAAGTGGCGTTGCGGGGGCTTAAGGGGCGTTATAAATAATTATTTCCATTTTTAAACTATTAGACGTACAGTCTTGAAATTTGATAAGCGGATTCCTTTCATGGAGTAGAGATCCGCTGCAAAATAGGTTTGGGGATAATTGACCCTCAAGGGGCACTAAGGGGGATTAAGGGGCGTAAAGATAAATATTTCCGTTTTTCTACTATTAGACCCACCTGCTTGAAAATTTGAAGGTACGTTCCTTTCATGGAAAAGAGTTCCTCTAACAAAGAGTTTTGCGAAAACCGACCCCCAAAGGAGTGAAGTAGGTGAGTTATAGAAAAAAAATTCCTGTTTTTTGAATTTAAAATATTTGCTCGAAATTTGTTGAGCACGTTTCTTTAGTTGACTAGAGTTCCAGAATGGATTTACGGAAATAAACACCAGAGGAAGCGGGGAAGCTATTTGGGCGTATTGATAGACAAAATTCCAGTTTCCGAACTACTAGGATTATAATAATAAAATTTGGTTTGCATGTTTCTCTTGTTGAATTGAAACCCGCTAAAAATGCTCTCAACGGGGTTACGGGGCGTATAGAAGATAAAAATTCTGTTTTTGCTCTATTAGATTTAGACTTGAAATTTAGTACGCATTTTTATTTTATGGAGTACAGATCCACTGAAATTTGCTTTGGTGGAAATTCACATGATTATTGGGTTAAGTGAGCGCAAAGAATCTTTCCACTTCTATTTTTGATATTAAGAGACATTATAATTTATGTTTATGTCCTTTTTATATCAAGAGGCGAGAGTTACAGCTATAAATACATTTTTCAATACAATCGAATTCTTAATGCTAGATATCTATAATTTATATATATATATATATATATATATATATATACGTTAACAGTATATATTTATACAACATCGTGAAATATCCAGTGAAGCGGGTAGGTAACGGCTAGTATAGTTATTTTATTATTTTATTTTGAAAACTTTTTTTGAAGAATCAATATTTGAACATCTTTTTAAGTTGAAGTCTGATGTCGGCTTTTGATTTCGGTAGAAACGCGTGATTGCATTTATCACGTGATTGTCATGAATTAAGCCCATTTAAAACTGGCATTAGACTTGTATTGTTATATTTGTGAAAAGTAGCAAGTACTCAAAATAGCCGCCGAGCTGCAAGTCCTCGTCGTGAGGTTGGTGGAAGGCCCTCTCCTCAGAGGTGTTCTTCCTCAAAGTTGTGGTGGAACCAGCCAAACCGCACCATCACCCGTTTGGTGCTAAAACTGGTGTTTAACAGGCGTACCCAGTCACTTGCCCAGATGAATTTCGTGGGCTTGATCTGTCATTGTCGATCAGGTGGCATAAATAGCAACAACTTATTTTGCATTTGTGAATTTAGATAAAATTTTCAATTTTGATGGTGGATAAAGACGTTCAGATAAAATTCTTCAAAGAGAATTTTGAAAATTTAAAGTATTACTTGTATGCTGTACATGTACTTCAGTGGCGCACACGGGAATTTTTCAAGGGGGAGGACAAGAGTCGAAATTCTACCATTCTCATCATACTTTTAATCACCGCGGCCAAACATATTCTTTTTTAATTAATTGTATCGATTGTCGGGAATAAAAAACAGTAAAAAATTAAATTATTGAATAACTAATCAACATTAGTTAATAAAATAAATTATAATTAATTATTTTACGCACATTACACATAGGATTATAATCAATAAAAAAATCAAGGGCTTTGAGGGGGGAGTCTAGATCCCCTAGAACTCCACCCCCATGTGTGCGCCACTGATGTATTTTTCAGTCAAGTACATTTTGTTTACTTATGTGTGCTTTTGTTGTTGACAAGTATGTACTTTTTAAAAGAAAATTTATGTAAAAATCCAAAGTTGGCAACAGGGAAAAGCAAGAACTGATTGGCTGGAAACATGGGACTGCAGCTATCATGTGACGACGACGTAACATAAATTTAGCCCAGAAGAACAAGGATCACACAAGTAACGAATCCAAACAAAGTACAATATCAGCGATTATTAAACCTGTTTTCGGCTGCTGCCACGGAATAAGCTACAAACCTTGGAACGTATTTTTGGTTACAAGAAATGTCTGAATATCATTGCAAAAACGTGTGTGATTGTAATTTTTGTTTATTTATCTTTAAGGGGTTTTGAAACTTCAAAACATTTTTTACACAAATAACTTCTTTTACTTTTTAATAAGTTAATAAACTGCATATATATACACACACCGTAGAAAGATAACTTGTTATACATCTATCCTCCAATTTAGCATTGGTAATATAGGTGAAGAAATATGCCAGAAAAAAACTTCATGGGAATAGAACTTCATACAGATTAGTATAATAAAATAGGCTCCCTTAGTATATATATATGACATGTTTTGAGCCAGAATCAGACTTAGTTTTAAAAAGGTCTTTTTATTCTAGAATTAGTATCTCTTCTCACGCCAAGAACATGGAGAAAAAACACGCTACGGTGTGTTTAAGTGGGGGTGCCCTTAAAACACCAATGGGGTAATTTCGCGGATTTTATGGTGTACTTGAAAGTTAATGCCAGGACATATAGAGCTATTAAATCTCCAACGATCTGGAATTAGACTTTATTGGCTAGGCCATATGTTCGGAAGAAATAACTGTGTGATTAGTTTGATACTTGAAGATGAAAGGAAAAATATGAGTTAAGTGCTAGGTAGGGAATTTAATTTTTAATCTATAATATTAAATTATCCTTACATATATATATATATATATATATATAACACATCAAGGAAAAGAATGGGAATGTAGTTTAAATTTTGGAATATTTTTGTAACAGAAGAAATTATTTAACTTTATTTCCTATTTCCCAATAATAAGCGAGGACATCTTTAACAAATTTCTTTTTCTATCACACGTAAAGTTAGTATTTAAATTTTCTGTTTTGTAAATTGAAACCATATATCATCTATAGGTTTAGTGTAAAAAAAATTCCAAGGCTAAATTAACTGATTGGCAGTAATAATATAGCAACTATGGGCTCAACGCGTTTTCTACTAAAAACTCTTCTTGGGTTCTTTGGGGCCGAAAAGGGCAAATTCTTTCCAATCAAATCCAGAAGCGAAGCCTAATTATGCAAATTAAGAACCTTTTAAATAGCAGAAGTCTAGCGTAAACAGGATGGCCTTTGGGAAGTGATTATGCTAGACTATGTTTACTGGTGTTAAAGTTAAATTGAGAAGTTATCCGACATTCAAGAGTTAACCTATTCGTGCCAGAGCGTTCAAGTCAAGGTGGATACCATTCCACATGATATAAACCCCAATGTCATTTAGGATTCGAGTGAGTTACTGCTTACCCCGGATATAGAGGTAGGATTGTTCAAATTAATACCAGGATTTGTGTATTTACTGAGGTTAGGAGTAAGCGGTAAAAGTAGATATAGTGATCAGGGTCGCGCTTATTTGGTAGTACGTATTGTGTGTTTCTTCACCTCAGATTCGCTGGGTTAAAATATTAATATCCTTATTCTATATTGTTTAAGTTAAGATCTTAATAAAGATATATTAAGATTAGGGCAACGCCTGGTTCTTCATTCACTCCCACACCTCTAGGTCACGAGGAAAACGTAGGAGTAGGGCAACCCTCACGGGCTAATGCCTTACAAAATCTTGATACATATGTTCGGGGAAGAAAGAATCATTAGCAAACATTGCACGTTTCCTTGAGCTCCTGAGTCTCCAGATCTGACACCAGCAGCTTTTAGCTCTGGGGATATTTAAAAGCCCGGGTGTATCGATCCCGACCATCCAATCTGTCGGAATTCAAAGATGCGATCCGCCGAGAGCTGTTATGCATACAGCCACACATTCTGCACTAAGCCGTTGCTCGATTTGTGACACGCCTGTAACGTGTTGTACCATGTGGTGGTGGAACACATACTGCAAAAATAAATGAGTTGGAAACATTTTTTTTTGTTATTTGCATGTCTTTTCTTTCACTTATGTACAAAAACTCATTTACCAGCTGTTTTTTTAATTATTTTTTCTTCTTCTTATCTTAAAAAAGTTCCGTGACTTATCGATGGTAAACCTGCAAACCATTTTTTATTTTGTTAAATTTTCCAGGTTTTATAAATTTTTAAAGTTTTTACGGACTTTTTGGCCCACCCGGTATAAATTCCAAAACAATAATGACAAAATAGTAATAATAAAAATAAACACGTTATCCATGAGGTTGTAGTTAGGAATATACTCATACCTGAGATCATGTATTTCTGAACCAGAGCCAGTTATAAGAAAGAAATGTTCATCTGACAACCTGGTAACGGTAATCTCTGCATAAACCTTGCCACTGGGAGTCAAAAGGTGAGAAATATTCGTTTTCCCCTTCTGCAAAAAACAAAAACAATGCTGGTATTATTAAAAATAACCTGCCTCCAATAGAAGTACCTTGGGCTTTTGAGGTTGTTATTTTTATTTAAAAATGTAGAGTGTATGTATATATCTCTTGTATGTGTATATCTTCTCTTTAGAAACCAAACAACGATGAATAATGAATCATACATATTTATCCAAGATATCCCATCTTTCTTGCTTCATATATATTTACTTTTTTCACATCACCCCTCCAGTAAATACCCCCTAAAATAATTTGGTTATTTCGAACTTACAGGTTCCTTTAAACAAAGTATGAACACCTTCAAATGAAATGAGTTTCCGAGGTCAAAGAATATTAAACTCGATTACACAGCACACGTACCTACTGCGCAGCTAGCATTGTTTCAAACGAAACTATTTGCAGATGATTTATCTTTCCATTGTCAGCTTTGTAGTTCCCTGGAGACACAACCAAAAAAAACCCTTATGCCGTAATTGAAGACATTATAACTTATTGGATGATTCCCTGATCGGTGTCGTACAGTGGGGATGTGTGAAGCTGGGTAATTGTACCGAGAAGTAGGCCGCCACCTACACCGTATGGACATAATTGTGCAAAAGTACTGGCACAATGACTGCTGCAAAGAACTTATCGACTGAAAAAAGATCCTGGAAGGCCAATGGGAAATAGGATCGAATGATGTGTGACAAATCCGAACTGCCTTAACATGCTACAGCTTCTAACCATCAACGTGCTACAGTCACTTGAAATTTTAAAACAGCTATATTATAAACAGATGTATGAATTATACAATGTTACAAACTTTCATAAAAATTGAGACAGTTTTTTGTCTGTGAAAATGTACTCTGCTTTAAGTTCCTACTCTCCTACGTTTGGAAAAAACAGTCCTAAAAAAATTACAGCTGTATTTATTCTGGGAACAAGATATATCGCACCCAGTTTTTAGTCATTAATTTGTTATTTAATTGCAACAAGCATTATTTCTCTATTTTATTTAGAGGATTATTTCTCTCATACAGAGGTTGATTCTTGTTACACCCGTCAGATAGAGAGTTTGGAATGTAAAATAAACCCTTGCTATACCTCCATTAAACCAGACATCGCTTAATCCGGACACCCATTAACCCGGAGGTCTTTTTATCCGGACATCCATTACACCGGATGTCGCTTTACCCGGACATCCATTACACCGGATGTCGCTTTACCCGGTCATCCGTTATACCGGATGTCGCTTAA
The DNA here is from genome assembly GCA_019973935.1 of Trichonephila clavipes. Taxonomy (NCBI): domain Eukaryota; kingdom Metazoa; phylum Arthropoda; class Arachnida; order Araneae; family Nephilidae; genus Trichonephila; species Trichonephila clavipes. The sequence continues at coordinate 22,392 of BMAU01002534.1, forward strand.
TCTGGACACCATTCAAAAAATTTAATAATTTTTGGAAGCAGACAGAGTTTCTACAGCATGAAAGTAATGTACTGATAGAGTTTCTACAGCATGAAAGTAATGTACTGATTTCACAATTATCTGTTGCTTTCTATTATTTCAAAGTACGAGGGCTGTTCAATATAAGTAATAAGACTAAAATTATATAAAAAAAATTATTATACCTTTAATCGTCATCATTTACATGGTCTTGTTCAAAATAACTTCGGCGGCACGTAATGCATTTATCCCAACGTTCTGTCCAATTCTTAAAAACATGTAAAAGTCCGTTTTGTGAGAACTTAATCAAAATCTCTTCCGCAGCCTTTACACATACTTTGTTGCTTGCAAAACGTTTGCATCGTAATGTTTTCTTAAGTTGAGGAACCAGCCAAAAATGGCATGGAGTTTTATCAGGACTGTATGGAGGGTGTGGTAAAATCTCTACGTAGTTCTGCTGCGAAACATCCAGTATGCAATGAGCAATATGTGGTCGAGCATTGTCATGGTGCAATAGGAAGCCATTTCGGAGCAATGGACATTTCCTTTTAACGTGCGGTATCATTGTTCGCAGGACATTCACGTAGTACGAGCCGTTTACGGTAGTACCGGGTTCGACAGCGTGTTGTTACACTATTCCTTCATAATCAAAAAAAAAAAATTATGGTCTCAACTTTTACCAGCCAATTTCACAGTTTTTCTTTCTTGGGAGTAGGTGAAGATGGATGTTTCCGTTCACTGCTTTGTTGTTTTATGGTTGGATCAGTGATACAACCAAGCTTTGTCTGCTGTGATGAAGCGTTTTAAAATAATGTCGCCTTCTTGTTTCAGTCTTTAATCATATCAAAGGACTCCGATGCTGATTTTTGCTTCCATTTCGACAACTGGCAGCGTCTCGTAGATGCCCGCAAACACGCTTTACTTCGAGCACGTGATACTCAAGAACATGACTCTATCAAGAAACAAAACATGATACTCAAGAACAGCCATCTATCGGTAGCTTTTGTTAATACAGACAGCAAACTTTTCTTACGCCACAGATATTAACATTCCGATGCGTGGTTTCGCGGCAGTAAAATTAGTCTTATTACTTATTGAACAGCCTACGTACATATTCATTTTCTGGCTAAAGTATTTATTTATGTACCTTGGTTTACTTTAGACGTTATTTTGCTTATAATCCAGAAAACTTAGAGCTCCAATTAGTCCGGATAGATGAGATTCTTCTGTAATCAGTGATGTCCTAAAGACTTCTTGAGGCTCTAGGCCCGAATGTGAAAATAGGCCCCACCTGTGACTCATTCAAGTAGACAGTATGTAGCATACGTCATCAAATAACCACTCAAACTGACTGCTTCCTTTTGACTAACTGAGTAATGACGATAAATGGTGATAAGCCTAGACATGGACACGGGCATGACATAATAATGCAGTCTTGCCACTGTTGCCAGATGGCATGTAGCTAAAAAATTCACGGTTTTTCGAGGAATATGTCTATAGGAATAACATTTGACAGTTAAAAATACTCGGATCATGAACTTACTGAAGTTGAGTCAAAAACAAGATGAGGACTCCCTCAGACTGAAACCTCATCCCAGTTGGCCAAGGCCTTGTAATGTCACTGTCTGTAGTTTGTTTAAATTCGAGAGCTATTTAGTATTTAGTCCGTCTCAGTAGAGTTCAATACTCGCATATTCAACTTTTTCACAAATCTAAGATAAAATTTGGCAACATACCTTTGGCAATTTGTTTGCTAGCATTTTGTCAAGAAATGTTGCCGAATCTGGCCCAGTGACGTCAAATTTTGCGAAAGGTGTTAAATCTATTATTCCGACATTATTCATGACCAAATCGCATTCCATCCCGACGGGCTCGAACCAGTTTGTTCTAATGAAACTCGGTTGGTATTCGCTTTGATGAGCATCAGGATGCTTTGAGAACCACATCGGTTGCTCCCAACCTGAATAAATAGAGAAAAAAAGCACATGTATGTATATTTATTTTATTTGCTTAAAAGTAATGAGCGCAATGGGCTAAATTCCTGACGGTCACATGATAAATATAACCATGTGTTCTCCATTCAATTCAAAACTGACATTAGACTTATAGTTCTAATTGTAAAATTTAGATAAAACTTCCAATTCGATGATTGGGTAAAGATGTTCAAGTATTAAGATTCTCCAAAAGGTTTTTCAAAATTAAGAAGAAAATATACTTCTTTTATTATACGTGCATTTTTAAATCAAGAGCCTTTTGTGTACCCACGCGTTTTATTATAGGATTGCATTGAAATTTGTGACTCTGGCAACAGTGAAGTGTATTGATGACGTAATCAAGAAGTTCGAGACTGATATCCGTTTTGACCTAGGTAGAAGTGACGGCATCTGTCATGTGACCATCAGGAAAAGCCAAATAAACGTAAAAGTAGGTGTCATGTGAATTAAATCCATTGCAACTGGATACATTTGAACAGAAGATATACATTTTTACCATCAATTCAAAAATTAAATAAAACACTTCTAAAAAACTGATAGTTTTTATATTTAGTCCATTAATACTTGTCATTTTTTTTAAGAATATTCCTCTTCATACACATTAAGTGAAACATTAGTAAGAGATCAAAGGCTAAATTATATATATATATAGTTTACATTTTTAATAAACTTTCCTGGTGTGGCTTATTTTTATTTGTGAAGTATTTACTTTTATTTTCGCCAAGTTGAGGATTCATTGCAATGAAAAATTAAATACTTAGACTTTCTTTGAAAACTAACTGCATATATTTAAATACATATTTAAAAATTTAATGATTGATTAATTATTGATGTCATCCCCTGTAAGAAACTAAAAGAGGGTTATTGGCGACGAATTTTGCAATTAGGGAACCACGGTCCAGATTATGAAGATGTCATCTGAATGGACAGCTCTCATTCACTAAATTTCCAGATCATACTAACATGAGGACTTTGAACCGCGGCACATTTAACGTACATCAGCCCCACGATTGATCGTGGAGTTATAAAAACCACAGATTTCACATAAATACTGGAGGTTGGATCATAGCTGAATCTCTTGATTTGGTGATGAAACCGTAGCCGATTTTTTGGGGGAGGAGGTTTAGCGCTAAGTTAGCAACTGTTACACACACAAATTGCGTGTTTTGGATTTAGCACAAGTTGGCCATTTTGAAAAAGGTGGTTTTTCTTTTGGCCCTATTTAGCTAAAAAAGTTTTTTGGTGCCAAAAAGATTGTGTGTGCTTATGACCACACACGATAGAAGTGATAATTTCAAATTTTAAAGTGTTATTTCAAGGATTAGTTAGGTGAATAAAAAACAAGGGGATATTAGTATTGTCCTATAAAATTATTTATTCATATGTCTGTACTCATAAAGTAATATTTTTTTTGCGAAACATATAATCATATTTGTGAATAATTGTATTCTAAGGAGGAAACAACAGGTTTATGGTAGCTGAAATAGGTTATATTTATATACAAATACTTTAGATTCAAAATTATTTAAATATCTAAAGAAACTCCGTCAAGCGTTGTTCCGTACTTTTTGTCGTGCTTTCATTCGGATCATTTGACATAATTAAATTGAATTTTGATTTTCAAAATCTGCTGAAGGCATTCATTTGTCTTTTGAAACACACATCTACATTAAAATCCCCACTTAAAATAACAGGCAATTTGTTCAGAAGAGTTGATCCGGCTTCACACACAGTGTAGGTAACTAAATTTTTGTGAATGAATTCGATAATTTTCTCTATACTTAGATTTGGTGAAATATAAATAGTAACCATTAGAATTATTAACCATTTTCTGCTCTACATTTCGCTGCACAAATTTCTCCGATACATCACTCATTAAACCCAAATGATTCAATAGTATTGTTACCAGCGTTACAAACCCAAGCGTAACAATGCTTGGCTTTTTAAAACGCATCATTCAAGTTCACTCTCCAGCAAAACGCGCCTAAAGAAGTTAACACTTCAAAAATCAGGGGGTTGGAGTAGGATTTGGCTTTTTAACACAATTCGAATTCAAGTTTCAGCATAAGTCATTATTTCTGTTTTTTAAACACAAATCAAAGCGGGAGTATATTTGGCTGACGGAATCAATAACACGGTTTTGAAATCATTATCTTTATCATTAATTGTTTTCTGAATTTATTTATTGATTAGATCAATTTAGAAATAATTATCGCGATCCTTTTTATTTGAAGCTTATTATTATTTCTAATTCCTGTTTTGGCGTTTCAAGGACACAGTTAATGCATGCACGCTTGCAGTGAAGGTCAAAACAAATTGAAATTTCTGTAACGAAAAAAAAAAAAAAAAACAAGGTCAAGGACATAATAAAGCGAGAGGAAATGCATACCTGAATGAAAATCCATTGCCGCGCCTCGTTGCTTCATGGACTCATAAGCCCCAGAACGACGTACAGTGGGGCGGCCAGCGAACCTCTGCTCTTTCGGATAGGTGTAACTGTTGTTCATGCCATACGTCTCAGCTGCTTTATCAAACACATACTGTCTGGAACAAAAGTGCCCTTCATGATTTTTAAGTTATATATAAACGACGTTCATAAAAGCAATAATGGGATTCACCATAAAGGAAATTAACTTTTTCACAATTCTTATTATTAGTTCACACTCTCCCTATATTTATTTATTTACACACACACACATATATATATATATATATATATATATACATATATATTGTTCAAATTTTCAATCCTTTATAAAATACTCTTTATTCATCCATTCAAGTGTTCAAATACATTTTTCTATTCCTACTATTAACTCACACACTCTCTATTTATTTATTTGTTTATTTATTTAACTTCGTGGAATTCTCAATCGTTAATAAAATACATTTTAAAGCGCTCAATAGAGCTGAAATTTAAAATACATGATTATTTTGGATAACAATACAATAATTTTTAATTATAATTAATAGAAATTAATTAATTAAAACTAATTATTTAAAGAATTACATATACAGCCACGTTGGCGACTATGCGACCATTTTGGCGATTTGTGTCAAAACTTGAAAAGGTTTTTTTTTTCCTCACGTTTTAAAGCATTCAGTTGAACTGAAGTTTTATAATCCACGATTATTTTGGATGACAATACGATACTTTAATGATAATTAACAAAAATTAATTACCACTTAATGTTGTGATTCCGTCATATGTGTATACATATTTATGTTAATTGTAACTATTTAATAAAAAGTAGCTAAAATAAAAAAAAATTTTATATTACTTGTTTTAAACTTGTAGTGGATGGCACTTGATGTTAATACAGTTTTTCAAATATGAATTCATTAATTAAATTAAAAAATGAATAAATAGTAACAAAAAAGTAATAGTCCAACAGCATACAAAGAAAGGAAAATTGTTCGTTGTGTCCCTGTAGCGCAATGAATAGCGCGTTGGATTTATAATCCAAAGATCGTCGGTTTCAATCCTACCTGGAATGGCCCAATTTCTGAGAATGGGATTTCTTTTTTACTACACTATTTTATTAGAATAATTAAATTTAATTAATGAATAAATAGTAACACAAGAAAAAAATAGTCCAACACTCTGTATATAGAAAGGAAAATGGAAAATTGAAAGGAAAATCGCTTTCTATTTTGTCACTTAATATTATGATTCCGTCATATGTATATACATATTTATATTAAATGTAACTAAAATAAATTTTTCTTTGTTCACCTAATTAAGAATTGTGTGACTTTAAAATTTATTTGATGTTACTTGTTTGCTTACATTGACCGCATTTTAAAAAGCCAAACTTAACAATTTGCATGAGTTTTTCTTACGAAAATTTAATTTCTATTTCGGATAATTTCAAAATGCTACAACCTGAAGGGAACATTCATCAGGAATTTATTCAATTTTTGAGTGTTTTGAACCTAAAAAGATGATCAAACACCCTATTTATAAATCTGTGCAAAAGGTTAATGTGTACTTGTACAATTTTTTCTTACATTCATTAAAAAAAAGCAGTATATAGTTATAGATAGTTTCTAACTTTTTTCGTACACTTCACAAACTTTTTTCTGGGTTATTTTTCCAGTTTCAAACAGTATTTGGGGTATTTCAAAAAAGATTTTTCACGAAGGCAGAAAAAGAAAAAAAGATAATTACGGTGAGTATAATGCAAATGACATTTGGGCTCAGGTCATTCAAACCTAAATTACATACATACAATAAAGAATACATCTCAGTTACTTGGTTGTCCATTTGCCAAAACGGTTGGGGTCTGCCTCGATGAGGTCGAAAGGAGGTTCTCCTTTCATAATCCAATCCGCCAAGTATTTTCCTGCTCCACCAGAATGAATGATTCCGTAACTAGAAATTAAAGAAACAACAAATCATTATAGAAAATAGGTGCTTAAGTTTTAATTTAAATTTGTAGTAGACACAAATTATTTCGGTGTAAACACTATACAATAATCAATATGGCAGCTTTTGTGAGCAGGAGAACGTGAGCTTTGCTTTTCAAGAAAACAACCTGCTGTGTGTGTGTGTATATATATATATATATGTTTTCTTATGGGACAGGATTTCTGAGTTCAGGATTTTTGTTTTACAAGAGTAAGTTTTTCCTGATATTTTCTATTAAAAAGTTTCATTATTCCTCTCCTTGATAGATTCATTACTGTTCTCTTTTCTAATTTTTTTACGATTTAGGTTCTCTACAACCACGTGCTGTATTAGGCTTAACTTTTCAACTTCTGTTGTTTTTTGTCCCCCCTATTATGTCGAAAAATTTCTGCTGTACTGGGAAGGTAGTTCCATAAAGCATTGCTAACCCTAATTCAGCGTCAGCCTTAGAAATCATAATAGGTCTCCAGTTTAGTCGTATGACTTTGTATCTACTTTTGTTGTGTTTGCTGAGTTCCAATTTTTACTTCTTTAGTACTGTGGGTCCTATTATTCTTCACTTTATTTTATTATACTATATATAACTAATTATTCAATGAATAGTTAGATTTAATTAATAAAATGAATCATGAATAACAAATATTTAATTAAACTTTTCGTACTATATACTTATAATTATAATCCCCTTGTGTGCGCCACTGTCTATATATATACAGTGGCGCACACAAAGGGAGGGTCCTGGGGGTCCGACCCCCCAAAGCCCTCAATATTTTTCAGATTGATTTATAATTATAAGTATATAGTACGAAAAAGTTTAATTAAATATTTGTTATTAATGATTAATTTTATTAATTAATGCTAATTATTTATTCAATTAAATCGACAAAATCAAAAGGAACATGATACAAGAATGAAGAACTTTAAAACCCTAGACTCCCCCTGAAAAATTCCTGTGTGCGCTACTGTATATATATATATATATATATATATATATATATATATATATATATATATATATATATATAATGTATAGACAGTTAAAATCTAAATACATAGTAATATATATAAATGTTTAAGACAGTTAAAAAATCTATAAACACATATAATGACAGCTATAAAGTTTTAAATTGTCCATTATTATAGTATCACCAAAAAAAAAAAATGTATCAAATCAACATCCATGATATAAAATCTTCATTCTCCATAGCCTATCCCCAAGTATAAAAAAGCTATGATTTTTCATTATTATAGTATTTACCAAAAAATCCTCATCAAATTCAACATAAGGGCCATGATTTTTACATAAAATTCTTTTTAAAGATATGTAAAATGGGCCATTGGAACCGACACAGTACTTGTCGGCCCTCTATCTCTCGCATAAGATTTTCGAGGCCGTTCGCTCGCAGAGAAGTGGGCAGTACAAGAGCAAAGTCTATACATAATTTTGAAAGCTGAATTTAATCTTTAAAATGAATTAAAGCGAACGTTATTCATAAATTTAACACCATACAAGCAGTTAGTAGGAAAAAATTTGGGCACATGGGCCTGCTTGGGCCTGGTGCCTTAAACTCGAAGGCGGGTCCCATCTCCTTCTCGACTCGGTCTCAATAAAATCGTGATTCGAATAACTTTACTGTCAGTTGTTATTTCGGATATATTCTCCGGACTGGAAATTTCGAACTATATTCCAGCTGTCAACAGTGATAAGACAGCATTTATTATGTCTTGTCGGTCTTCCGAATCTAGACCCAGATCTACCACACCATACACTTATTTTTACTTAGAGCCTTTTCATAGAGTCCACTTTCATACCCGCACCCAGGGACATCTTAAGATCTCTTTGAGGCTCTGACCTCTACGCAAAGGTAGACCTCAGACCCTTACACAAATGTAGGTCCCACCTATGACTTAAAAATAGACAGTATATAGCATACGTTGTCAAATACTCGTACAAAACAATAACCCGAAACAAATTTAAATGACTTACAATCCAACAAACCGGCTCAACCGACTTCCGCCTTTTGACTGAATCAGTAATGGTTGTGTATGGTGGTAGGCTTATTTCTCTACATGTAAGACGGTCATCACATGTAGCCAGTTGACATATCGTCCAACATTCCCAGCTTGAGAATGTAAAGGAAATAACATTTGACCATTGAAATTATTCAAATTACGATCTTATAAAGACTGAGTCGAGAACGAGACGAGGCATCCATTCTGTCCGAGACCCTGGTCGGGGCCAGCTGGTCCAGGGACATCTGGGCGTCCCTGCCTCACCTAATAGAAGGAGCTGACAGTCAGGAGTGTGTTTTGAATAGAAATTGCCTAAAGCCCTTCACACGTGATCAACTAACATTCATTGCTGTGCCACCCTTCAAGCACTTGAACACCTCAAGCGTTTTCATCCCCACCAGCTGGGATTCAACTAAAGGATATTGGGGAAATCTCGCTCTTCATGCGTGGTGTTACTCGTACACTGCTGGCCATCGTAAAATGCAACACCAAGAAAGATAAGATAGCGCAACAAAATTTATTTTGTAGATAACATGTTGACCAAGTATCAAATGATTAAATTTATAGACTTCTGTTATGTGGTTCCGCCAGAATCAGTAGCCAGAGTAGCCGCCATTGTTGGAGATCACGCGCCGCCACACCTCGGCATTGATTCAAAGTGACTTTGATGTGTTCTTAGGGTACAGCAGACCAAGCAGCTTCCACACGCTGCCAAAGCTGATCTGGTGTGACAGCTGCGGGTGTAATCTAGGTCAATCGTTATAAACCATGGACCACATTTTCTATCGGCAAAAGATCCGGACAGCGAGCCGGCCAGGAAAAACGATTCAATCTGGTGATTGACGAAGAACCTTGGACAATGCTTGCAACGTGTGGTCACGCATTATCCTGTTGAAATATGGCCGGACAAGCCCCGAAAGTAAGGAATGATAACTGGCTCCAATACCTCGGAGATGTAGTGCTCGCTGTTTAGCACCGGCAATGTACTAGAGAAGTGCGAGAGTGATATCCAATACCGGCCCATACCATAATACCCAGTGCAGAACCAGTGGCGGTGCATAATGCAGCTGTTCTGCATCCTCTCCACGGTGTCTCCAAACTCGAATCCAACCATCGTGGTGTTGCAGACAGATGCGTGACTCTTCAGTAAATACAGCTTCATTCCATTCTGCCGCCCACATCCTTCTTTTCATCGTACCATTGGCGGCAGAGACGTCTGTGGTTCTGCGTCAAGGGTAAACCAAGCAAATGGACGTCTTACGGAGAGACCACTATGCTGTAAACGGCGTCGAATGGTACGCGCAGACACTGAATGATGCGTTACAGACTCAGTGTGCTACGGTTCGTGATGTGACTGAGCGATCCGTCACTGCCATGCGCACAATTTGCCTTTCCTCTCGTGAAGTGGTGCACTGAGGTGGATAACGAATTTCGACCACGTCGGTCTGTCGTACCTTTCTGCATCCTACGGTCACATTACCCGCATTACAGTTGTTCGTTCTGTCCAACACTGACTACCAATTCCTGAAAGATAATCCACAATCTCGGTAGGCCACTATTCTTCCTCTGTCGAACTCGATACTTGATCAAAAGCTGATCGTTGTTTTCTACGAGACATAACTGATCGCTTTTTGAAAAAAAAAAAAAACACAATTGCTGAACTTGAAATCGTCGAAATCTCCAAGCCTTAAATAGCGCTTTGAGGTGGCGCCACAGGCGCGTGATGTGGTGTGTCTCCGCTGAAATTCCCAAATCATTTGCATATCTCACCTCCGCTAATGCATGTTGTAAATTTCAGGTTATTTGTGTGCTTCTTTCAGGGTGTTGCATTACGGTGGCCAGCAGTGTATATTGAAAAGAAAGAAAACTTTTAATTTCTTCTTCGGACTCAATTGTAAAGGGTGTTTTTTGAGAGGTATAGAACTTTTGGAATTGCATAAAACAACGATGTATTATTCGATTGACATGAATTTTTTTATTCGAAAGATAATCTTGTGGCATTACATTTTAAATATGATTTATGGCATAGACTAGCTGGCTCGGATGTAGTCCAATTTTCGATGACTTTTCCAAGATTTGTGGCCATATATCGGCAATAACACGGCGTAACGTTGTCTTCCAAACGGTCAAGCGTTTATGGCTTATCCGCATAGACCAATGACTTTACATAGCCCCACAAAAAATAGTCTAGTGGTGTTAAATCACAAGATCTGGAGGCCAATTCACAGGTCCAAAACGTGAAATTAGGCGGTCACCGAACGTGTCTTTCAATAAATCGATTTTGGCACGAGCTGTGTGATTATGTTGCGCCATCTTGTTGGAACCACAGCTCCTGGACATCATGATTGTTCAATTCAGGGATGAAAAAGTTAGTAATCATGGCTCTGTACCGATCACCATTGACTGTAACGTTGTGGCCTTCATCGTTTTTGAAGAAGGATTCCACCAGCCCATAAAGCGCACAAAACAGTCAGTTTTTCTGGATGTAACGGTGTTTCGACATACACTTGTGGATTAGCTTCACTCCAAATGCGGCAGTTTTGTTTGTTGACGTAGCCATTCAACCAGAAGTGCGCTTCATCGCTAAACAATATTCGCTTATGAAAATCGGGAACAACGGCGATTTTGTTTTGGGCCCATTCGACGAATCTACGCCTTGCTTGATGATCGTTTTGATGAATTGCCAAACGAAACTGAGAATAAATTACTTGACAGCTGTTAAATCGGTCGCCATCTTGGAAAAAGTAATGCCAACTTAAACTTCTATACCTGAAAAAAACACTCTTTACCAATGGATATGGCACTCCCTTTTAAGTCAACCTTTGTGCCCTCGTGTGAAAGGAATTCTCTCCGCTTTACATACTAGAGGTGTGTTGACAGGAAACGAGTTGGCTAGCACTAAGTTGAAAAGAGTAAAATCGATCTCATTTAGTCGAAAGGATGCGGTTTTTGAGATTGTGTGTCACGCACATTTATTTGTTACGAGTTACCGTTTATGCGAGTGTTTGACAAAGTGTACTGTATATACTGCCTAATTGAAAGGGTCACAGGCGGGGCCTATTTTTGTATAGAAGCTCAAGGCCTTAAGAAGTATTAAGGTATCCGACTACATGCGACAATTTTTTTTTTTTAGAAAAATGGAGATATGGGAATTTTCTTTGTGGTTTTTAGATTTATTTAGTACATTTAAAAAAAAGTATGTTAAAATTAAGAAGAGAAAAAGAAATTATTATTACTAAAATAGGAAAAAATTGGTAAAATTTTACAAAAAAATTACATAAACGGGGCCGATTCTGTAGAAAAGCTTATAAACAAACTTTCATCTTGATGTGTTGCTTTGTTATTCATTTTGAAATGACCTTCAGGTTAAGAGATATCTTAATGTTTACGAAAACTAGAGCACTTTTATCTTAGTTATTATATTAAATTGCTTAAAAAACAATTATATTCACATTAGAGACTGAAAAAGTTGTAATAAAACGGTGATTGATAAATCTGAAGGTCAAAACATTTCTACTATTATACAGAACGTAGACATAAGATTAAAAAAAATTATTTTCAAAACTTTTTGAGCAACCACTGTTCCCGTTTGAGCATTCAAAAAACCCCCACACATTTCGAATAAAGCGCATTTTAAAGTATATCTTGCTTAAAGTAGGGGCATCTGCTTTTACCAAAACACTTATAGTTTTTGTTTCAGTGAATGGAAAATAATAAACTTGGAATTTATAAAGCTAAAAAGATAGCCTATAAAATAAAATCATAAAAAATTGTCCTTTGGCAAAATTCACAACTTTAGGGTAGTCTGATACCTAAGACGTCAGTAGTAATTAGTTAAATAGGTTAATTTCGTCATGACATATTTTCAGCGTGTTAATTAGCTGCTATAAATTAACTATAATAATTTTTCATTCTGCTGAATGATCCCCTTCTTTTAATGTAAATTGCTTATGATGAATGCTGTATCCTTTTTATATTAATCATCGCGTGTAGACGAACAAAAAAATTTCATGGCAAGATCCAAAGAATTACATATTTGATTCGTTTTAGAGATAGTAATATATTCATACCTCTTCACAGAATAACAAATACCTCCTTCATAGAAAATATTCCCGAAGAATAAAAAAGCGATGGAGATGGAGAATGAATCTTTTAGCAATGTAAGAGGCTCACTCTGCGGGCACCTAGATGTGTGTGGGGGTAGGGAGGGAAGAAACACTCGACATGACCCAACCAATTTACTTATTTCCACACAAAGGACAGACACAATTTCAACTAATGATAGTAAGAGAATGTCTCAATGTTAACCGTGAAAGTGGAACAACGACAGTAAAACGTGAGTGATTAGGAGACTATCAAACGCTGATACTTATATTAATTAAGGATCTAACCTATCATCCAATTTAATATAATCTCAATTCAATCTTGAGAACAATCGTCACTTTAAAGTTTCCTCCTAATAAAAATCAAATTACTATAATTTTAATATTATACCTTCAGTAGCAATCTCACCCGACTCGAGTATATCTCCCTCTCTCTCTCAAGCCAGAATACCTCGCCTATTTATAGTAAGTTAATTTACATATCACGATTCTCTTCTTCCGAAGGGTTGGTTGTGAATAACGCGAATTGATAGCCCAAGGATTTCACAAGAGGATTATTGGAAAACGTGTACAGATCCGTCAAAAAATGTACTGCTAGAGTTGAAAATCGAAACTATCATGCCCATAATAATAAGAACAGCTTCAATTTAAAAGGACCTACCCAAAGCCTACTGCCATCCACATATTGGGTAGATCGTAGTAAGGTCCTAGCAAAGGAAGCAAGTCGGGGGTGTACACATCGGTCCGTTGACTACTGTGTGCAAGCTGACCCTCTCAACTCGGGCACCAGACATCGCCGCTTCCTGCGGCGGGGGGAGCTCAGCCGATCCAGATCGGGCTGAAATAGCTCCCTGCCGAATCCTGCCAATCAAGAATCTCCATTTTATTTACAAAGGAAACTAGAATTCAGTAACAAAGCAGTAAAATACAAGGTGTGTTAAAAAAATATTCGTTTATAATTTTTCGTGTGTAAGTTAAAAATATATATGAAATTTACGGTACTCATTTGATATCGGTATTGTTACCCGTCAAATTGTTTTAAATTTTTTAGTAGTATGGCGATAACATTGTAATATGGTTTCTTTGATTTTTATCATTTGGTACTTACTGTGTTTGTCATAACGTTTATGTATATGATCGTTACTTTTTATTGGTTTATTTTTACTGTGGGAGTAACCTTATTAATTTCAAGCGATTCGATTCATTTTTTTAAAAAACTTAACTATTTCTATATTGGACACTATTTGATATTTGTGTTCTATTTTTGTGATATCATTCCATCGGATAATGGATATCTCAGAAATTATATTGGTGAGTAGGGATCATTTTTTAAGAGAATACGCGGGTTCCGCGTTCAATTATTACGAACAATACTGAACAACACTAAACTCAGTGAAGCAAAAGCCCATTGGAGGTCCAAGGCACCCTAAATCCATCTCTTTTTTTCATGACTTTGGGCACTGAAGTGCATGAGTAGATGTTCGAGTCAGGTGGTGAACCCCCAGTGTTTAGATCGCAAGCAAGCTTGGTACTCATTTATTGACCCACTGAAGGGATGAAAAAAAAGGCTGAGTTTACCTTACCCAGTCCGGGATTTGAACTCCGGTCCTGTGGTGTGGAATAATGAACAAAAGGTTTACCAAATTCTCTGTTCTAAGGGTCTCTCCTTCTTAGTTTAGACTATACTGATTTCGGCCGGTTTGAAATGTAATAAATGGGGTAGAGACAGAATTGTTTTCCAAAAATGTAATAAATTGGATGGCCAAATTTTCTACTGTTGGTCTTACGGTGCGTATTCGCACTACAATAATAATAAATCTGTCAGAAAGAATTCTGTTTTCAATAATAACAAATCGTGAATTCCCTATGTTTACTTTTTATAAAAGATTTTATAATTTTTTCACATTTCCCAACAACTCAGGAGCGCACACAGGAATTTTTCAAGGGAGGGGCTCCAGGGACGAAAGTCCTCCATTCCTATACCATGCTCCTTTGATCTTGTCGTTTTTTTTTATTTTGTCAGTAAAAAAACTAATTATTGAATAAATAATTAGCATTAATTAATAAAATTAATCATTAATAACAAATACTTAATTAAATTTTACGTACTATATACATAGAATTATAGTCAATCGGAAAAAAATCAAGGGCATTGAGGGGGAAGAGGTCCCCCTCCTTGTGTGCGCCACTGCAACAACTCTCTCTCTCATCGGGGTTTTTTCTTTTCACTCAAATTCTTTTCGGCCTTAAATTGTTGTAAATTATTACTGCATGCCTGTTTTTTAAAAAAATTTCTTTCCCTTTTTGAATTTATAAATTCCTCATATTTTATTCTGGTGTTTATATTTTTCAGCGTGGAAAATGTAGGTACACTTCTCGCTATTTCACTTTAAAAAATGTAATTCTGCTGTCTGTTTCATCAAATTTAAGTTATTATTATTATTTAATGCCCGTTTTTTTAATGATAGACACATTTCGGATAAAAACTACTTTCCATCCAAGGCTTAGTTGATGCGCCAAACAGGCCTTTGGCGGGTAGCGTACCGATAACAAGTTAGTTCCAAACTTAGTATAATACGCACGAATTTACTTCCTGATTTTAAACTGATAACTAATGCTCTAAAAGTTTCTCAAATTGGTATAAATTTAAATCCTTAGACCAAGTAAAGGAAAGCGAAATTTGCATCTCTGTGTTCTTTGAAATAAATTTCATAATAATAACGGAGTAGAAGAAATCACCTTTCGGTACTGCTTCGTGCCAGTTTTTCAAGACTTTCATCTTGTGCTTTTCTTCGTAAGGTCCCACCAGAAGTCCCCCACGTTCAGTGCGCATATAGAAGGAGCCTTCAAATCCCTTGAACTGGTGTCTGGTCTGAAAATAATAGGGAATCGGGGTAAGTTTATATCATGAAATGAGACATGATGGATCTCATAAATTTTTTTTTGAATAGGTTTTCCTGCACAAGATATTAATGGGCTAAATGCGTATGACATCATAGTCACATGATAACTGCAACCTCGTGTTTTCATCCAGTCAGTTCATAAATTCATGTGATGTCATACTAATACGATAAATGCGATCCTGTGTTTTCAGCCAATTTGTTCATGCACTTCGCTGTCGCCAATTTTTGTTTTGGAAAAACTTTCTTTAAAAAAGTACATACTTGTCAACAATAACATTGCCCATAGATAAACAAAATGTACATGATTTAAATGTGCACGTATAACACAAGAATTTTTTTTTTTAATTTTGAAATAATCCTTGAACATTTATGCCTAACTAAAAAATTTGAAATTTTATCCAAATTTTACTACTAGAACAACGAGTAAGTCTCATATCAGTTTTGCACTCAGTGGAGAACGCGTGATTGCTTTGACCATGAGACATTCATGAATTTAACCCATCAATGAGTACGCTAATGGATCAAACTTTAAAAGCTCGTGATCCTTAAGTTTTTTATGGTCTGCATATTGGCAACTAAGCCTCTTTACAGACACGGCAAATGAGAGTCATTTCATAGTGGCGGCTCTCTCTACCAGATTTGGATGCTCGAATTAATTTTATTCAAGCTCTCGTCAAATGCTAAATTTTGCCGAGATTAATTTCAATAAGTAATTATTTTATGATTTTCTTCCGATTCACAATGAAATAAGCAATTCGGTATTTATTTAATTCAGGTTATTGATAGTGAGCGAGAGAAAGAGATAGTTAGAATGATGTTAAAAAGTGCATAAAATTGGCTTCTATCTGCCTTAACGTCAATAATTTTCTTTGGTTTAATTTTTCAGCACAAACATGTGGCCGCGGTAGCCGAGTGGTATAGGTATCAGACCGTGGCTTGCCTGGTCACGAGTTCGAGCCCAGTGCCACTAAAGACCCACCATGTAGGCAGCGATGCACGTTAAATCTGTCGAGAGCTGAAACGTCCTCCCGTTGGTGTGGTGTGGTAGTTAGAGAGGAGGTTGCCAGCTCAGGTGTCGTCCACGTCACTTGACCATGGTTCAAAATTACGTGGTCCGTCACCAAAAGCCCTCGTGTAGCTGTACAGTGCGACGTTAATATTCAATCAATCAATCAGCAATAAACATTTAACAAAGGATTAATTTATTTAAGAGAATTTTAATAATTGAAAAGTTTTATTTATTATTTTTTCTTTTTTTTTCAGAAAAAATGCTTTGTAGTAAAGTTATATTAAAAAAGTTGGCGAAAATATTTTATTGTCTTTTCTATTGTTATGATAATAGGAGCACAAAATTTCGATATAATAATAAACTTAGTGTTTTTATATTTTAGAAGTTTTTATCCCCCCCAGTTTATATATTTTCTTCTTTTTATGGCAACAAGTCCTTAATGCCTTTACTGAAATTGTTTTCGCAAAATACTATTCATCTTACGAGAATTCACTGCTTCAAAAATAAAGAAAGAGTAAGAAATATAATAAATATATTTTGAACAACATATAATTAATTTTCTTTTCTTTTCAGAAAATGAGTAACATTGTTTTTCTGTTGCATGCGAAGAAAGTTCTGGGATCAATTAATGAATTTAATGCACAAAACAGATTCTCCACCCTCATTAATTGAAACATTAAAAACATTTATAAGAGTTTAGAAGATAATGTTGTCCGAACACACCCAGGATGCCTCATGTCAATAACACAACTACTCACGAGTATAAACTTTTTTTTTGTATTGATTTGAAAGATATCTTTACTTAACAGAATCAAAATATATTTTATTTTGGAAGTTCAAAATTTTTTCCAACAAGTGTACCCCAGTAACATTTCAGCGCTGCGATAGCTCAGTGGTCATTGTCACGGACTCGTGGCCGACGTGACACAACATCAAGTCTATTGCCACCTAATGAATGAGCGTTTTGTTAACCCGGCACATAAAAGCTGGGCTGTTGACGACGGACCTTAAATTTGAACTGTGGTCAAGTGACGAAGACGATACCTGAGCTCTGCCCCCCCTTCTAATTACCACACCAAAGAGTAAACTTTAAGCCTCGACAGATTTCTCGACGAATCTTCAGTGGTAACAGGACATGAACCCACGATAAACATATTGATCCCATGGACCATAACCACTAGGCTACAATCGCCACCTAAGGCCACTAAAGACCCGCCGTAGACAGTTTGATGTACATTAAATCTGTCGCAGCTGAAAATCTTCCCGTTGCTGTGGTGTGGTAGTAAGGAGAGGATGTCGGCTCGGGTGTCGTCTTTCCTCACTTGACCATGGTTCAAAAATTACGAGGTCCGTCACCACTAGAATTTGTGTGGCTTTACATTTCCACGTTAACCCTTTCTCGGACAGTCGCTAATATATAAGTCTAGTCATATAACAAAAAAAAATTTCCAAAAGAGCGGTGGATATTTAATCTATCCACATGCGTTAATTGAAGCTAAAACGGATAAAAATCAATACAGATGACAGCACAAAACCTTTTTTTTTTTTGCATTTTATGTCCTCTGATGGGTAGTTAGAAACAGTTTTTCTCGGCGTAAGTATACAAATTGTATTTTGATTACTATAAAGAAAACTTCTGATCTGTGAAAAAAATTTCGAGTGAAGTCTTAATTATATTTTCCTCTCATCTAGATGAATTACAACTGTGCAGTTAAAAGGGTTTTATTTACGTTTTTGTAAAGTTTTTATGTGTGGTTAGAGGCTCTATCCACTGCCCCACATAGAACAGAAAAATTACCATGAAATTTTCACTCTTCCTCCACTCGAGAGAGAGCACTTAGAATCACATGAGAATGTTCGGGGTGAGAAATATTAACAAATTTTGATTACAATATGTGGTACGAGAATCTTAGGTTCGAAAATCTTCATTATAGCTTTTCTGTGCGTAACACTGTGCCTTCAAGCAAATGGTCCTACTTTGAAAGTTTCACTGTAAGTAGATCATCGAGAATTTGTGAAATAACTAATTTACGAGGGCTGTTTTTTTTAAGTAAGGCCCGTTTCTTTAAAAAATACCGACAGTATTTTGTTTCACAAAAACCTTTATTTCAGGAATGTACATACTTTGCCTATTTTTCTCATAGTTGCCGAGTTTGATTGATGCACTTGTCATACCTTAGAATTAAATTTTGAAACCTCTTCAAAGAAGTCTGCCGCCTGGTTGAACAGCCAAGAGTTTACGGCCGCTTTCACGTCTTCATTATCACCGAAACGCTTCGCTAAGATTGTGTTTGAGGTACCGAAAAAGTGGAAATCGCTTGGAGCAAAGTCGGGACTGTATGGTGAATGGTCCAAAACCTCCCAGCCAAAAGATTCGATTAACTCCCGAGTTGTCGAAAAGTGTGAGGCCTTACGTTATCGTGGACGAGCAAAACACCGTTTGACAATATGCCATGCCGTTTGTTTTGCAAATGCTCTTCAGAGCTTCCGTAGAGTTGCGTAGTAGACACCTGAGTTGATCGTTAATTCTTGCGGCATTAAGTCCACCAGCAAACATCGTGCCAATTCCAGAACGCTATTGCCATAATCTTGCGCACTGACAGCGTTTGTTCCATTCCATAGACTGTTGCTTTTGATTCCGGGATGATATACCCTTGTTTCATCTCCAATAACGATTCGACTCCAACATGTCGACCCCCTTCTCCTCGTAATGAATCAAAAGGCCAATGAAATGGCAAAACTCTTTCTTGTGTTCCACTGTGAGTAGTTTGTGTACCACCGAGAACACAATTTCTAAAGTTGAGGTCTCCAGTCAAAATTTTGTACACCTCCGACCGAGAAATTCTAATGAAAAATTGTTATCGTGAATCTCCTGTTCTCATGAATTTTTGTTTCAACTGCTTGCATCAAATCATCAGTGATTACAGAGAGCCAGCCTGAGCATTCTTCGTCATGGGACGTTTGTTCGCCCATTTTTAAACTTCCTCGACCCATTTTCGAACTTTGCAGTCACTCATTGCATCTGTGCCATAAACTTCTGTTATTTGGCGATGAATATCTGCAGCCGTCATGTTTCTTGCAGTCAAAAAAATGGATAACAGACCTATCTCACACTCGGCGGGCGATTCAATCCCCTTAAACATTTTTAAGACGCACAGCGAATCTTACACGACTGCTACAGAGCATTGGCGCATGCGTGTTCGCAAAGGATGCTGGTCTGTGACGCAGAGACTCGTTGCGGCTCACGCGTGAACTAGGGAAATAAATGAGCCAACGGACCTGACTCAAAAAATAGCCCTCGTAAATCCTCAAAATATTACTTTATTTCTGACTTTTTATGCTAAAATTAAATGAAACGTGGATATATACCAATTTCAATGTATATTTTAGTAAGTATTTTATATTGTACAATTATTCTCCTATTATTTTATTACACTTGTACTTTGAATTTAATTGTTATTGAAATAGTTATTAGCATAAAAGCTAATTTTTTTCATAAAAAGTTTATTGTAATATGATTCATTATTTCTTGTTCTGAAAAGTACGTTAAATGTCCTAAATGCGCAGTGGCTATAACGTCTAGCCACCTTCTAGAACAAAACCCCTGATCAGATTTTTTTGTGTGACAAAATAATACTTAAAGAGGATGAGGACATTACGTTTGTCAATTACTTTATCACGGAAAAGTGTATTTTAGCTTTGTGCCCGCGAAAGGGTTAATAAACTCTCGCTTATAACATATGCGACATATCCCGGGAATCTGTAACTCTTCTCCCTTGTATGTCAATGTGTGAATTAATTCTTTACTTACGCTCAGTTCCTGAACTTTCTTAATGGGTTTGGTAATGATGTATTGATGCTCCACTGGTACTAGAGGCAGCTCTGTTTCGGTCAGTCGGCCAATCTCATGAGCCCAGAAACCTTACGAAAGAAAAAATCCAATCGGTATTTTAACATCAAACATTTCGAGTGACAAAGGAATAAAAGTTCAAGCAATTAGAAACGGATCGGACATTTTTTTATCCTTTTTAGTTTTATCCACCCACTTCGCTCGGTATTTCGTGATTCTATATGTAAGTATAGTCTGTGATTATAAACTATACTGCAATCTATGTTCTAATTTTAAGCGTTCGATTGATTGAAAAACGTGAATTCCTGTTGAATACACATTTATAAGTTTCTTTTCATTCTTTCAATTCTTACTATTAGCTCACACTCTCTATATATTTATCTAGGTGGAATTTTCAATCGTTAATAAAATACATTTTAAAGCGCTCCATTGAGCTGAAATTTTATATAAATGATTGTTTTGATGACAATAAAGTAATTTAATGACAATTAATAAAATTAATTGATTAAAACTAATTATTTAAAGAATTACAAATACAGCCACGTTGGTGACTTGTGTCAAAACTTGAAAGGGTTTTTTTTTCACACGTTTTAAAGCATTCGGTTGAACTGAAATTTTATAGACACGATTGTGTGTGTTTTAGATGACAATACGATACTTTAATGATAATGAATAAAAAATGAATTACCACTTAATGTTGTGATTCTGTCCTATGTATATACATATTTATATTAATTGTATCTATTTAAACAAAAAGTAGCTAAAATAAAAATTTTCTTTGTTGATCTAAGTAGGAATTGACTTAAAAATTTTTTATACTACTTGTGTGTGTTTTTCATTGTGACTCGTGAAACCCCAGGGTTCTGTGGAACACAATTTGAAGACCGCTGCTGTGTAGCATGAAAATTACAGCTCACTTTGTGACTATAATGTACCCATGATTGGGGACCGCTTCAATATATGCCTTACTGTTTTAAATCGTATTTCTTTGACAGTTGCTGACTGTGTCTTTGGTGACTATTATTATCATTCTACATTGTATTGGGCCACTGTTCGAATTATGACCAAAAGGTCGGAAACAAGCATAGGATGAAATAAAAATATTCGAGCATACACGAACATGCATTGGAATAGTTTTCCTCTATTGGCTGTATTTGGCGACATTTTTTTTTATTTGACAGAATGGGTAGACAGTATAAAAAATTAAGTACATTCATTATTTTTTTTAAAAGCAAAAACTGAGAAATATATAACATTTCATGTGTTCGCTGTCCCTGAAGATAAAATCAATGGAATAATTCTTCCTTTTTTTAAAACGTGGACTTCTAAAAATCTTCTCGCGAATCTTCAGTGGTTGCATGAACCCAAGCTTAACAAACTGCGAATTAAAATGATTACCTGATGCATTGATTACTCTCTTGGTCGTGAAGGTGCCTTGGGGCGTTTCCACTCTCCCATTGTAAAACCATCCGCTCTAGGCTTGAGTCCATCAACGGGACAGCCTAGAATGATGGTAGCGCCATATTTTCTTGCACCCGCGGCATAAGCCATGGCCAGTGAGTAAGGATCGATATGGCCATCGTAAGGTGTGTATAGACCTCCTATAATCTGAGAAAAGTCTTTTAAAAAAGATTAAAAGTCGTATTATTGTTAATAAATTCTCTCGTTTTTGCTACCAATCACTTATCCGCAGTAATCACATATTTGCAAAAATAAACAGCGTATAGCTGAAAATAAAAGAAAATTGATGTATCGTATTGAAAATCATTTGGCAGAGAAAATATATTCTGGGAAATAAAGAAAAAAAATTCGAATGTATTAATATGTTAAAAGTAGGAGATGAGCTTTTTGAAGAAAGGTGTTCTTAAGAGATTTTACGGTAATTATAATTTAACTACCACATTAAAAACACATATTAATTTACACTTTTAAAGATAATAATTAATGCTAGTCATTTCAATGGCTATAATAACGGAATTTTCATACATTTAATTACACTCGTGTCCATAAATTAAGGCTAATAAAGTTCAGGCAAAGAAAGAGACAGAAGCAAAACAAATTTGACTTATTTGTAAAGTCTATTTATTAAACAAAAGGTAAAGAACAAACAAGATGCTATATGTTTGACATAATTAATAAAAATTGTGATTTCTATTCCCTTGAGCCAATTTCTAAAAAGAACCTATTTACAAAAAACAATATAACATGGTTATTATGATGGTTAATACGGAGTAAGTCTCCCGGATGATGTAATACAGGCCTTACAACACCTAGGCATGCCGAGTATCAAATTATCAATCTGATCTTGGGGAATATTACACCACTCATCAAGCAATGCCTTCCGAAGTTCCGGTAGACAGGTGGGAGGGGGTTGACGGGCTGCAATTCGTCGGCCAAGCATATCCCACACATGCTCTATTGGATTCAAGTCCGGTGAGTATGCTGGCCAATCCATACGGGTGATATCCTCCGATTGAAGGCATTCGTCTACAATGTTTGCATGGTGAGGACGGGCGTTGTCATCCTTCAGCACCCATGGTGCCCCGAAACAAACGTACATGTTGTTCCAGAATGACACCCCGATAGATGTGGCCTGTCATGGTTACACTCTGAACATGCAGGTCAGTTCTAGAACCAAAAATAATTCCTCCCCTAACGAGACATCCTGCACCACCGTAACGGTGTCGTTCAATGGTGTTCTCCTGGTGGTAACGGGTACCTGGCGCTCTCCATATTAAAGACCGGCGAGAATCAGACTGCAAACTAAACCTGGACTCGTCGGAAAACATCACACAAAACCAATGTTGAGCTGTCCACAATGCGTGCTCTCTACTCCAGGTTAATCGCAGGCGACAGTGAGTTGCGGTAAGTGGAACACATCTGACAGACCTTCAAGCATATAGACCAATGTGCCCTAAGCGTCTGTACACGGTCTGCCTTGAAACTGTCGTACCAGTAGCTGAAGAGAGCTGACGAGACAGGTTTGATGCTGTGCTCCGTCTGTTTCCTTTGGCAGTGTAACGTCGTGAGAAAGTAGCGTAAAAATAAAACATCACAGCAAGGTTGTGGGAGTAAAAAAATACTTTTGATTTTTCTCTCCAATAGGATAATTAAATTAAATTAGATTATGCAGTTGATAGTCTCTGTGCCTAGCCAGTATGGTAGCCCCGTTTTGAAGTCGCTCTCTCCACAACTTGTCTCGGTCCAGTCCGCAAGGCGTTTTTCTTATTCTCGTCCAGGACCCCTGGTCAGCATCCCGGTCCAAAACTCCGAGATCCTCCTTTTTTCGCTTTCCGAAAACGCCTGGCCCTTGTCTTTTTCGATCTCTTCCCCCTTTTTTTTTTCGGTTTCGGTTTTACTAGACTTTTAAAATATCAGGGTCAGTCCAATTCCCACTCCTCACGCTTTCTCATTGGTACGCCCATATGAGTCGATCCTTGAACCTCAACTCATTAGAACCCGTTGGCACATAATCCGCCAATCGTCCTCTCCCCTGGTTTCTTCACAAACCGGCAGGTGTCCGACACGTGCCGATGGCCAAGCCCCTTCGGCCCTCTGTCGCCTTTGATGACAATTCGCCATTGTGTATGTAAGGCGACAGTCAGCTGCCTCGAAAGCAATCTCGTCCACAGTGGTATGGCCAGATTATTCTATGTTCAGTCGCACTGGCACCAAAACCCAAACACTAAATAACCGATAATGAGCCCCCAGCTGCAGGTGCACCAAAACTCCTGAAAGAGTGAAACCATTTCGGGAGGGGGACGTCACAGCAGTAACTGCCAAATACCAGTCCTCATTCGGCGTTGTAACTTGGGGGCGACTTGTGCTGTAACATGTACTTACATTACCATCATCTTGGAATCGTTGCCAAAGCGTGGAGATGATACTCTGGGCGATTCCAAGTTCCTCGGATACTTCCAGCTGGGTACGTCCACATTATAGTCGTCCAATAATTCTACCACGTAAAAAATCATCCAAATGCTTCCTTTGTGCCATAACTATGCGGCTATTGCACTGAAAGGCTTTTAAAGCGCTTGTGAACAATTTTACTTCGGTGCCTTCGGTGCAATTACTGGGCATATGGCTCGCGAAGCGAGCCTCCATCCCATATCCGGTATGTTTATGTAGATCGGACCATAAAGTTTTCATGCTAGCATGTAGCAGGATGCTGATTGGCCGAGCCAATCGTTGAGGAAATGTCCTGGGTCATGCGGAGATCTGCTTTCAAGACAGAGAGCTGTGTGAGCGCTCTCGTATTGGATCATGGCTGGTGATTATTGAGACTCTCATTGGCTGCTCAAATCTCTCAGAAAGAAATTTAAGTCTAAAGGGGGAGGGGCTAGCCCTGATGGTGGGGATACGGAAGATAAATTGAGATGGATAAAAATATAAATATAAAAAGTAAAAATACAAATAATTGAATATTTAATAATAATTTAGCAAAAAGTGTGCAATCAAATGCACTAATTCAAGAAATTAAGGCGGATTATAAGAATCGAGAAGGATTCTTCTCGGTCTTTTGGTATTGTCCTGAGGATTGTAATTAGGCATATTAATCATGTTAGCATTATTTGTAAGTTTAAGTGAATTAAAGAATTTTTTTGCAATTTTTTGAATGTAAGATTTAAAACTATTAATTTTAATCGCGTTCCGAATTTCGTCATTTCTCATATATCTACAAGCCCTTACGATCATTCGGATTGTAGAATTTTGTAATGTATCAAGGATATTAATGTTAGTTTTAGCTGCGTATCCCCACACTGGGCACCCGTAGGCTAGTATTGGACGCATAACGGCTGTGAAGAGTAGCACTTTATTGTCTCTAGATAATTCAGAATTCCAGCCAATTAGGGGGTATAATTTAAACATTATTTTCCGAATTTATTTCGCGTGTTGAATGTGTGTTCTCCAAGTGAGATTTTTATCAAAGATGATACCAAGGTATTTAGTGCTTTGAGACCATGGAATTGTTGTGTTGTACATAGTGGGTGGTGGTGGCAGTTTACGTTTCTTGGTGAATATTATGGCTGCGGATTTTTCAACATTAATGCTGATTTTCCACTGGTCGTAATATTTCTCGAGTAATTTAAGGTGTTTATTAAGAGCATATGTGACAGAACTGATTCTTTTGTATGTTGTGTGCACGGCTGTGTCGTCTGCGAACATATTGAGTTTTGTAAGTGAGTAGTCTGGAATGTCGTTGATGTACAAGTTAAAAAGCAGAGGCCCAAGGAGAGAGCCCTGGGCTACTCCGCAGCATATGTTTTTTGTGTTAGAAAGCGTATCCTTGACTCGAACCTGGTAGGAGCGATCGGAGTTGTACGAGTGGAGTAGGCAAATAAGGGGTGGGGGAATGTTGTACGTAATTAATTTGAATGTTAAACCGGTAAGCCATACGCGGTCGAAGGCTTTCTGGATATCCAGAAAGACTGCACCGGTGCTTTTTTTCCTTTGAAATCCCTCTGAGATTGCTTCCGTTAAATTGAGTAGTGGGTGGAGAGTGGAAAGTTTATTAGTAAATCCGTATTGATTAGGGTTAATTATATTGTTAATATTGATGATATTTTTGAGTCTAGTTAAAATAATTGATTCAGTAATCTTGCTTAATGTAGAGAGAAGAGAAATTGGTCTGTAGCTAGCAGGATTATTTTTTTTTTACCTGGTTTAAGTATTGGAAAATTATGGCCTCTTTCCAGATTTTAGAAAGTAATTATGCTTTAATATCTTATTGATTAGTATTGTTAAAATCAGAATTGCTTTGAGCGTAAAGTTTTTAGTCATGCGATTACTGATGCCATCTTTACCTGGTGCCTTTTTAGCATTAGAACTTTTAATGTAAGAAATAATCTCAGAGGGATAAGCCGTTTCAGCAGTGGGGGGAGGTGCGAAATAAATGCCTTGACAGTATTATTAACAATTTCGTCTTCTTCATCAAAATCGTTATTATGCCTCTCGTTTTCAGTAAAATTTTCGAGGATAGATTCGTCCAGGATATTAGCTTTCTGCTGGTCTGTGATAGCCGTGCCTGTAGTGCAGTGTAGAGATGGAATGTCTGAACGTTTGTTTTTGAAAATTTTGCACCGCCCATAGACTGTTGTCTTGTGTGCTGAGTGCTTGTAATCTGGCAGTCCAGTTTTCATTTGTATAATTTTTAAGTTCCTTTTTTTACGTTTTTTGTGCTCTGTTGTACAGTGTTTTGTAATGTGGGTCTAGTGTTCTGTGATATAAGTTTCTAAATTGGTTTTTCTGTTTGATCAGTTTGTGAATGTGATGTGGAGTGTAACTTTTGCGAAGCGTTTCTATTGGTCGAGAGGCGTGGCTATGGGCGGCGCGGACCGTATCGGTGAACTCAGAAATTTTTTGATCTACGTCAGAATTAGAATTAATGGAATTTGGGTGATAGTTGAAAAGCGAGAGTTTAGTATTTAAATAATTAGAAAAAAGCGGCCAATTCGTGTGAACTGCCCTGGGGTTAGTGACATCTTTGTTAAGTTTAAGAGTAAAGTTAAGCATAACTGGGTTGTGGTCCGATGACAGCTCATGAAGAGAGTTGATGGTATAGGGGTAATAAAAATTTCTAATAATAGCTATGTCTAAAGTATTAGCTGAATTAAGTCCGAATCTCGTGGGAGTATCCGGGTATGCAATATAAAGATTAGCCAAGTTAGTAAAGTCCAGGAGTCGTACGCCTCTGGATGAGTTAGTATTGCAGTTCCAGGCAGTATGCGGGGCATTAAAATCGCCAAATAAAACGCAGTTACTGCTGGTTTGAATAAGATTCTCAATGTCGATAGTGAAGGTATACTCGTCGGAATTCGGCGGTATATAAACACTAACAATCGATATTGGATCGTGATCAAAAAGGAGTTAAAATTACGATAGTAGCTTCAATAGTTTGCATAGGAGGGGTAGGGAGTGAATAATGATTAATAGCGTTTTTAACGAGAATGAGAGTTCCACGAAGGCCCTGTTGTTATCAGAGGATGTTGGTCTGTCATTTCTATAGCAGGTGTAATTAGCTATGTTGATGTTGTGTGAAGGTCTCAAATGTGTTTCTTGAATTA
>BMAU01002535.1:0-92500 GCA_019973935.1 Trichonephila clavipes
ATACAACATACAAAGCAAGAATATAAGGACCTCAGTACTAATAACATAAAAATAATTAATGAACAAATTAAAAACAATTCAAAATACATTAAAAAAGATAAAACATTTTCATCTAAAAGTTAGTTATTGTACTTATAATTAATATAAGATTTAGCCTGCATACTGTTAGCTATTTTTGAATATTTCGGCAAGAATTACTAATTGCTAATCTTCAGGCTGTCACCTTAAAATGCCTTGGCGGTCCACCGATCGATCGCGATCAACTTAATGCTCACTCCTGCATTAAAATCTCGTTAGGAAAGATGTATTGAAGCAAACGGAGCATATTGTAATTAAATAAACTGCCTTTTGAAAAATATGCAGTTTTTACATATTCACTCTAAGTAAGATACGACATCAACTTAATATCATTTTTTATACAAGACTATTTTTCAGATTTTTCAGGATCAATTCCGTTATTTAATAGAATTACCTATGAAAATAAATAAACTTAAAAATGATAAAATGTAAAAGCGACAAAAATAAAAAGTCGGTGAAATCTTTGTTAGAAATTAACATCTGTCGTGATGTTACAGGGTGGGTGTGGGAAAACACTCGTTACGGCACAACTACAAATGACAAATTTATCACAACAGGAAAAACGGCTTTATATTCTTCTCTCACATACATAGTTAATTAATATTACGAACATCTGTTTTCACTTAAAGTGACTAAATAAATGCGGCTACTTCTCTCCGGAATATTGCCAAAAAATGCTTGAGATAAAAAATAAAGTAATTACTATTAATAGTTTATTTAAATGAACATTCGGAATAACCCGAAATGTATTTGTTAAATAAATAGTAAAAGCGTTCATTAGTTTCCGTTTCGAATCATAATAAACAAAAATGGCCTCAAGAATCATATGACTGTAGTGACCATGTCTTACAACACGTGACAAACCCGTTAAGCGTTATCCACTCTCGTGAAAGAAAGTTGAATATGAAAGCTGATGTCATTTTTATAGGCACACACTTTTTGCAGCATTTTTTCTTAATTTCGTGCCTGTAAACGTAAACAAAACTACGCTTTTTAAACCTCCTCGTGACCCCTCTGTATAGTCACGAATTACAATGCGAAAAACATTCGTAGAGATTTCTATTTAGTAAATTTCAAGGAAACTCATTCGTTTCTCATTTAAATGCGCCTGTGTATAATAACTTATGCATAATGCATACAAGAAAAACTTTGCATTAATTTTTTAAATATATTTATATTTTTTTATGTTTTAAAACATTCAGGGATGTGTTTTTATCAAAAGTGGAAACATACCGTATGAGTAATGAACTATGTCATCACGTAGGAGAAAATTTTTTTTTTTATACTTGAAATTCGAAGGGAAGCAAAAATTGTTGCGGAAGCTGAAAGATTTAAATACCTAAAATGGAATCTCTAAATATAATGAAGGAAACATTCTTGTGACTTACATATCATAACCTTCATAAAATGTAACTTAATTTGATTTTTCCAGCAAAAAATTATAAAAACAAAAAGATTCTCATATCTTAGAGTTTTCTTTCAGAAGGTTGTGAAACTAGCTGTTATAAATTAAAATTATTTAAATCATTTGTCATTCAAACTTCGTAGTTTTACTGAAAACATTCGCAGAATTGCATAATTATTTTTCGACTGACATTGTAATTACTGTAAAAATGTAACAAATTCACATTTCTCTTCGAATTCAAAACAGTTACATTGAATATATTTTCTTAAAAAAAAATAAATAAAAGTGTATTACTATAAGAATCTTGATGATATTAATTGACACAAGTCTCTTCCTCTTTGCAAAAACAACGCTGAATCAATCGCCATGCATGTATTAGTAATTTTTTTTATTTTTTAAAATTATATGAGAAAAATTATCAAATTCTGCAATGTTCTACATGGTGGGCAAAAAAATCACTTCACTTTTCGAAATAATAAAGTTTTTTTTAGTGATTTATACGAAAAAATTTACATTGCTTTCTCTCAATATAAGAAAAAGCACTCACCACGAGATCTCTGAAAATATTTTACCCACAGGCATGAAATTCGGGAAGCATGTTTTTTTTTGTTGAATAGATATCCGCTAAGAACGAGTAAAAGAAAATCGACTTTCAAAGGATTTTGCGGGGGTTTTTACATAAAAAAAAAATCCCGTTTTACACTAGTGTAATACTTTAAATTTAATGGCATGTTTTTTTTTTTTAGTAGAGATCCACGGAGAATGGTTTTGTGGAAATCGACTCCCCGGAGGGAATGAGGATTATAGAGATAAAAAAAAATACATTATACACTCATGTCCATAAATTAAGGATAATTCAGAATCACACAGAAATTGAACTTAAAATAAAAATTTCACCTGTAGAATTATCACACATCTTGAAGAAGAATATGCAAATTACAGGAATCCACTAGATGGCGCGGATAATAAGTCACAATGACGAGAGTGTAAAGAGAGGGGTATATATAAGGAATGGTGGCAAAGACGTAAAATTGTTCACAAGCGCTTTAAGAGCCTTTCAGTGCAATAACCGCATAGTTATGGCACAAAGGAAGCATTTGGAGGATTTTTACATGGTAGAATTATTGGACGACTGGAATGTGGACGTACCCAGCTGGAAGTATCCGAGGAACTTGGAATCGCCCAGAGTCATCATCTTCAGGCTTTGGCAATGATTCCAAGATGATGGTAATGTGAGTAGATGTTACAGCACAGGTCGCCCCCGAGTTACAACGTCGAATGAGGACCGGTATATTTGGCAGTTACTGCCAAAAGAAGCAACATCAGACCTGTCTCGTCAGCTCTCTTCAGACAGTTTCAAGGCAGGCCGTGTACAGACGCTTAGGGCACATTGATCTATATGCTCGTTGGCTGTCAGATGTGTTCCACTTACCGCAACTCACTGTCGCCTGCGATTAACTTGGAGTAGAGAGCATCGGGGACACCACAACAGTGGTCTTGTGTGATGTTTTCCGACGAGTCCAGGTTTAGTTTGCAGTCTGATTCTCGCTGCACTTTAATATGGAGAGTGCCAGGTACCCGTTACCACCAAGAGAACATCATTGAACGACACCGTTACGGTGGTGCAGGATGGCTCGTTTGGGGAGGAATTATTCTTGGTTCCAGAACTGACCTGCATGTTCAGAGTGTAACGATGACAGGCCACATCTATCGGGATGTCATTCTGGAACAACATGTACGTTTGTTTCGTGGCGCCATGGGTGCTGAATTTCTGTTTATGGATGAAAATGCCCGTCCTCACCGTGCAAACATTGTAGACGAATGCTTTCAATCGGAGAATATCACCCGTATGGATTGGCCAGCATACTCACTGACTTTAATCCAATAGAGCATGTGTGGAATATGCTTGGCCGACGAATTGCAGCCCGTGAACCCCCTCCCACCTGTCTACCGGAACTTTGGAGGGCATTGCTTGATGAATGGTGTAATATTCCCCCAAGATCAGATTAATAATTTGATCCCTAGGAGTTTTAAGGCCTGTATTGCATCGTCCGGGAGACATACTCCGTATTAACTATCATTCTAACCATGTTATACTGTTTTTTTGAAAATAGGTTCTTTTTTGAAATTTGCTCCAGGGAGTAAAAATCGCAATTTTTATTAATTATGTCAAACATATAGCATTTTTTTTGCTCTTTACCTTTTGTTTAATAAATAGACTTTACAAATAAGTCAAATTTGTTTTACTTCTGTCTCTTTCTTTGCCTGAACTTCATTATTCTTAATTTATGGGCATGAGTGTACTTCCGTTTTAGAAATACAAGTCTTGTCCCTTTTAAATCAAAAGGCGTGAATTATAAGAATGCTGTCGAATACAATCGAGAGAGAGAGAGATCACGCACACAATGCTAGACTTTAGGTATCAATAACTTAAAAGTAATACATAGCCATAGAATAACACGTAATACCAGCGAAGCAAGGTAGATAACGGATGGTTTATTTAGATTGATTACGTATGATGTTATGCATTGTTGCTGTGGAAAAAGGAATTACAAAACGTTATAATTCCTGGGGCGTAGCTAGAGCCATATCAATGATACGAAACTCCAAAGTTACAGAGGCCCTAACATATGTAAGCAAAAAATTGTAAGATGTTATCGATAATCCCATTAACAAAACTCTCATTTTCAAAAAAAGGTCCCCAAGGAATTTTGATACAGGAACCCCTGAGGGAACCCTTGATGTTCTTGTTTGTTACAACCTAGTTTTAACTAAAAAATTTATTCTATTTCGAACTGATTATTTGCACCGCATTTCGAACACTGAATCACTGAAACAAAAACGACAATTCGGTAGCTGCAAATTTTTTTTAACTAGGCATATAAAGCAGATGTCTTAATCTATATGCATAAAAATGGATGTTTGTATATATGAAATCGCATCACTCCAACACTGTTCAAACGTATAAAAATTGGCATGTATACGTATTTTTTTTTTTTTTTTGTGAAGAAGGTTTTGTGCTATCCTCTGTGTTGCAGGTCCCCTCTAGGTGGTGCTACAGCATATCGACTTCTGCACCGTTCAATCAATCGCCATGTTGCCAACAGGGTCACCAAAAAGGGTGCCAACTTGGCTCTTTCGCTAACATTTCGCTATGTTTCCATTGAATCGTCATTATAAATTAAGGAACGGCGTTGCTTGCGAATATTAAAATTTTAAGATAAAATAAATATAACAGAAAGTAATATTAACGTATTACACATCCAGATATAAATTATTTACATTATTTTAAGCATTCAGTACACAAAATTTTTAACAATATGTTACTTTTGCTGAGCAGAGATCAGCTTTGGAAGGTGTTTTCAATAATCGACCCAAATGAGTTACGGTCCGTTATAAATAAATAAAAAAATCCTTTTTATCAGCGATTAGATCTATAAACTTAAAATTTAACAAAGTTATTTTTTTTCTTTCTTTTTTCTGTTAAGCTGAGATATGCAAAAAGCGCTTTTTGTTTAATTTGCAATTCACGTAAAATTAAATCATTAAAAACTTCTTTATCCGTCAATCTACATTGTTTAATTTTTCAATTCACCCGTGTGAAGAACGGTTATACCAGCTAGTATGTACTAGGATCCATAGTTAATGTAATTTTACTATAGAACCAATTATTTTTTAAATATTCGAAGTCGTAATATGAAAAAGCAAAGTATATATAATGCAACCAACAATAAATACATAAATACAAACAAAAAACAAATTTTTCATAACTTGTAGTAAATATTGGGAATGTGCGTTTGAAGTAAAATAATTTTCAAGATAATTCTAAAAATAATTACCATTATTTTAAAATAGTCTAAATATTTCGGTTACGAATAATTACTAGCATTTTATAATAATCTGAATACTTGATTATTATAATCAATGCATTTTAAATGCAAGGCAAGACTGGTTTATTTAGTTGTAATGGATTCAAAAACATTCAAAATTTCCTGAACAATTAAAAAGGAGATTCTCATGAAATGACCTTCGGTCAAGTAGTAATAAATAGTAAATACGTTGTACCAAGGCTTACTAATTTCATTCGTATTCTTAAAGTTAACTTTTAAACTGATGTTGAAGGACGTCTTAGTAAGGTTATGTAGAAATTGTAAACATTTTAAAAATCCAGTTCCATAAAAGATTCTTTTCTTTCTCTCGAAAAGTTATGCATTTGTGATTATTGAAGTGGTAGAAATATTTTTCTGGAGGACATCTGTTACATGTGTATTATTTTTTTTAATACTTCACTAACATATGAGTGTATAAATAATTTTTTTTATAAGTTTATTTCCTTAAAATTTTTTCTCTTGGTTGTTGATATTGTATTTTTCGAACGATTTTTTTCCAAGAAAAATATGTAAATTAAAACTAGTTTTAACATAATTAAATGCAACAGTTATGCAAGCACAATGAACATTTAAAAAAGTCACCGAGCAAGTTATTAAACTATACAAATGGGTCTTTTTATTACATTTTTGGGGACAAGAATATTTTTTGCTTTTCTTGATTTTAAATAGCGCTTTATCATTGGTACACCCCACCCTCTAACTTGTAGCGAATTTTTTGTTGGGGTGAGAGATTAGGGTCAAAATATCCAAGGGAAAAAAATTCGCTTTGTTTTTTCTTCTTATAGGCAGTACCTTAATTACACCTCTATTTATCAAACAAAGAACACAGTTTTGGAAATTTAATTAATAGATACAGATATAAATGCAAAAATTTTATTCGCAAAAATAGTAATCATTCTATTGCAATTTCCTTGGTAAATTTCGTAGAAGTAAATTTCAGAAGAATAAGTAATTAATAAAGATGCTGTTAATTATTTCTGTTGTATTAATATGATCATATTCAATGAAGACATATGCTACATGTAGTATCTTTGAATTTTTGGCTTGTAGCTGAGATAAATAAATTATAGAAAATTAAAATAGGCCACCCCAAATTTATACATTCAAATAATAATCAAATAAGTTTATTTCATTCACGAATTTCAGAAAAAAATAATATAAAAAACATTTTTATAGTCAATTTCTACTTGGGACAACAAAGAAAATTTTTAATTTAGTTACTTTTTGTGAAATAATTGCACACAATTAATATAAATAATTGCAATTAATATGTATATACATATGTCAAAATCACAATATTGTGGCAAAATAGAAAGCGATTTTTCTTGCAATTTCCTTTCTATATATGGTGCTGGACTATTTTTGCTTTTGTTACTATTTATTAATTCATAAATCAAGTTATCAGAAATTAGGATATCCAAGGTCGGATTCGAACCCCCACGACCTTTGGATTAGAAGTTCAATGTGCTACAGAGACTCAACGAGAGGTTATGGTGTTAGACTATTATTTTTGTTTGTTAATATTTATCACATTAAATTGCGAGTTTAATCAATAGCACCCACACATACAGCGTTCTCCACATAGGTTTAAAGAAGAACTGGTAACAGGCAAATACATTGTAGATATATATAAATTTCCCCTCAATTAAATCTCAAAATAAAAAAACTTTAAAAATTTGATATTTAAATTTTTTTAGAAAGAGTTGGTGGGCCGCAAATTACGTACTGGTGGGCCACATGCGGCCCGCGGGCCACGTGTTGAACACCCCTAAACTAGATGATTTACGATAAGAATATGCATAAAATAAAATTTATCATTCGGATCTGAACCGAAAACTGTTATTTTTGTCGGAACGAAAACCGGAACTGAACCGTTATATATATATATATATTAGCTGAACCAGAACGAAAAAAATTACGGTTCGAAGCCCTGATTAAAACAGCTGATTACGAGATTCGGTATAAGAATGTTTCAATACAAAATAGTTAAATAGCTACTAGTTTACTAGAAACTATTTTGTCACATAATAAATTTTTGTTTCTCTTCAGCCTTACATACAAGGTGATTATAATAAAAGTTCTACAAAAAAAAAGTGCTATCAAAAAAAAAAAAGCTTTGGTCAGAATGACTTTAAATTCGAATTTTGAATATGTTTGAAGCAGAGAAAACAGTACAAAATAAGGGAAGGGGGGGAATCTCCAAAGTAACTATAGATAGCGCTGTAACCTGCATAAAACAGAAATGAATGCGGCTTCAAGTTGCATTTTGAATCCAATTATTATGGCCTTGGCAAGAACTGTGCATTCCTACTGAACTGTTTAATGTGCATGACGGGCCGAAAAAAGGACTTATAAAATCATTTAACAGGTGTTGTACTGATAATGAAAAGCCCATCATCCACGGCAAGGCTGTACCACATTGGTTGGGAAAAATCTGTCTCTAATTGTAGCTGTACCAAAATCAGCCTAAAAAGCAATTCTGAAAATGCCAATGAATTTTTTCTTATGCCATAGCGTTTCCTCTTTTTTAACATTCATTTACGTTTCACTTGTATGTAACGGAATCTGAACTCGATTTTTACGCACTTTTAAAGGTCAGATTAATTCGAAATTCTGCACACTTGTCAAGGACCGAGGACAATACAATAATTTCATAATTTTGTTCCATTGTCCTGATCAGAATCATCAGGAATAACGATTTCCAGATTTGGCGACTAAAAGTTTAAGAGTAACCCTAAAAGCGAAAACATGTTGTTTTTTTTGCGTCAGCAATTTCTTAGCATAATATAAACAATAGTCCAATCTTTCTGAAAATGGAAATAAAAAAAAAGACTCGTGCATGTGTGAAAAAAAATAATTTGCTCTAACTCAGAGATGGGCAAACTTTTTCGGTTGCGGGCCAAAAATTAAAAAAAAAGTGTATGATTAAATGATAGTTTAAAAAACTAAAAATACATGCTTTTATTGTAGATCGAACGAAAAAAATGAAAAATAAATTATAGATTAAAAAAACTAAAAAACACGCTTTTAATGGTTAATTGAACTAAAAAGTGTCAAATTAATGTCATTGTGGTAAAAGCGTGGGGTGCTTTGTACTAAATTTTTTCACTAACTCAACATTTCAGAATAGAATTAGTAAGAAATTATAACAATTAATATAGAGCACCCCACGTTTTTACCCCAAAGACATTAATTTTATCGTAAATCATTTTATTCTTATATTAAGAATTATTTTTTTACTTTTTTTCTATTAACCATAAAAGCGTGTTTTTGAGTTTTTTAAAACTATAATTTATTCAAAATTACAGAAATTAAGGCATAATAAAACTGTTAGCTCCTATGTAATTGACCTCTATTCTCTAACTCTGCATGCATTATCGCGGGAATTCAAATGTGTTTCAAATATCTCCTACCGTGCGGCACGCTGAATCATATTGGTAGGTTGGCTTGGTACGCCAGAACTAAAAGGTTGTCGACCCCTGGATAATACTATAAGTAAGATTATGTAAATTGAGGAAACCGTGCTTGAGATATTGCAACTCAGTCATATAAAAATAAACTGAGTCTGTATATAATTAGGTTTAGATTTAGTAATAAATGAAACGTGTAATGTCTTATTCATATTTAGTACATCCATTTCGGATGAAGTGGAGATTAACTTTTGTTGCAAAAAAATTACAGTTTAAAAAAACTAAAAAACATGCTTTTATCGTTAATCGAACTAAAAAGTAACAAAAAATAATTCTTAATATAAGAAAATGATTTACGAGGAAATTAATGTCATTGGGGTAAAAGCGTGGGTTGCTCTATATCAATTGTTATAATTTCTTACAAGTTCTATTCCGAAATGCTGAGTTAGTGAAAATTCAGTACAAAGCACCCCATGCTTTTACCATATATATTGACATTAATTTTCTCGTAAATCATTTTATTCTTATATTAAGAATTATTTTCTTACTTTTTAGTTCGATTAACCATAAAAAGTGTGTTTTTTAGTTTTTTAAAATATAATTTATTTTTCATTTTTTAGTTCGATCTACTGTAAAAGCATGTATTTTTAGTTTTTTCAACTATCATTTATTCATACACTTTTTTAAAAAAAATTATGGCCCACGACCGAAAAGGTTTGCCAATCCCTGAGTTAGAAGAAATTATTTTTTTTCATACACGAATCTTTTTTTTTTTAATTTCTATTTTCAGAAAGACTGAACAATTGTTTATATTATGATAAGAAATATCTGACGCAAAAAAAAAAAAACGTTTTCGCTTTTAGAGTTACTCTTAATCTTTTAGTCGCCAAATCAGGAAACGGGATCTGGAATGAGTCGCCAAATCTGGCAATGGTACATGGAATTAGTCGCCAAATCTTGAAATGGTATAATGAATTAGTCGCCAAATCTGGATTATCCTGTTCAGGACTATGAAACAAAATTATGAAATTATGGTATTGTCATCGGGCTTGACAAGTGCGCAAAATTTCGAATTAATCTGACCTTTTAAAGTGGGTAAAAATCGAGTTCAAAGATTCCATTACATACAAGTGAAACTTATAAAAGCGTGTTAATAATAAGAGAGCGATTGAATTTTGAATTGGATTTTTTGTGAGTCTATTGTATAAATGTTGGATTTTTTTTTTTTTTTTTTTTTTTTTTTTTGTAAAAATATCGAGTTGTATGCTTAGTACTCTTTAACACATCACTTAAGGAAAAATTTGGAGACCACTAATTTGCACATATTGTGTTTCATTCGTTTTCCTTCTTTGTCTGCATCCAGAAGCAGCTAGTTCCTGGAAACGCTCTCTTTGTTCTGTATTTAAATGATTAAATTCCATTTCATCAAGAGGAAGAAAGTCAAACCACATTGCATAAGCATGATTTTTCCATGAAATATATTGAGGTGAAATAAAGATCTGTCTATATCGTCTTAAATTTCTGCTGTGTGTCTAAAGAATAGTTCGTTATTAAATATCGTATGCACCTGGGCTTTAAGAAATTCCTATGGAAATTATCAGTCATTTTCCATTGTTCTAGTAATAAATAGATTTTGAAAGAAAGTAAACCAAGCCTAACATTTATTTAAACTGAACGAATCACGTTAAACCAGTTATTTCTGTGATTGTGCCAAGGATGTTCACTCTGTTGATATCAAAGGTGTCGTATTCGAGTTCTGTCCTTCGCGATGTATCACCAAATCTTGTATAGTGCTTCTTCCGTAAACAGAATAAAGCCTTGAATCACCTGCGTTTTAAAACATTTTGGTTCTTGAAATGCTTTTTATGTTCTTTTAGAAATCTATTTTTCAGGAAGTAGTTGCTATTTTAAATTTATTAAAAAAGTTGTTGATCGTTATAAGGGAGAGTTAGAAAACTTCATGCCAGTTTTGAGAAAAGATAACTCTTTAAGAGTAGAACAGTTGGCTCATTTTCTAATCTACAACAAGAATTGTTGTTGTAAGGTTATGTCTTAATTTTTTGAGCTATCAAGAAACTATATTGTTTTTAACTCCCAATAAATTGATTAGCTAATCACTTTTTCAGTTCTATTCATGATATAATTCACTTCTACTACAACAAAAAATGAACTTATTTTTAGAAGTATATTACACCAATAAAAAAAACTCTTCTTAATGTTTTATTCGATTAAAGTATTTTTTAGTAACTTAGCCGTTTGGTAACTAAAACTGTTTTTAACAAAACACTGCGTGGATCTATTGGGGATCAAAGTCATCAAGTAGATTGACGGGTCTATTGCCGACCTCGTCATTTGCTGGTGTATATTAACGAATTTTTACGAAATGTATTGAAAGATATAAAAAATAAAAATTAAAATATTTGAAAATCACTTAAAAGTTGCATATTTCAACTAAAAATATGAATTTGATGCTATCCAGCAACCTATTCTAAAACTAAAATTTCCTTAGGAAGTTGATTTAATAGCGTAATTTGCCCGAAGTTGAATTTCATTTCTTTATCTAAAATTCTTTTGAAAAATTCAAATGATACAGTAGTTGTACGTATCTTAAAGGCTCTTTATCTGTAAAATACAAACCAACAAAAATCAATTTTGTGTTATAACAAATGTT
The DNA here is from genome assembly GCA_019973935.1 of Trichonephila clavipes. Classification (NCBI taxonomy): domain Eukaryota; kingdom Metazoa; phylum Arthropoda; class Arachnida; order Araneae; family Nephilidae; genus Trichonephila; species Trichonephila clavipes. The sequence continues at coordinate 11,455 of BMAU01002535.1, forward strand.
TGTATTGTTTCAGTGATTTTTGACATTGTGATAACAAATTCGTAACTTTAATTGAGTCACCATTCTTTCAACTTGTGAAATTTCTTAAAAGCCAACAATAACCGAGTATTTAAATCAAAGTTTATTTATTTCATCAACATTTAAAAAACAATATTTTCTGAATCAATATTTTCTCAGCAGAAAGCTTAAATTACATGATTCTTTTTTCTCTTAAAAAAGTTCAATTATTTTACAAAATCGTTATTATCTAATATTTGGAAATTTTGTCAGAAGATTTCTTCTTGGGGTATTTTGTGTATATATTAATGCTATTTAAAATAAAAAATTAGTTACTTATCTATATTCTGTGGTCCTCAATTTTCGGACTTTTCTTTCAAACTTTCGGATTGGCCGGACTTGCCCTATCCGAATTTGTCCAATGCATAGATTCCCAACCTTTTTTGAACTGGCTCCCCCTTTTCAAGTGAATATTTCGATACCGTTCCCTCCCACTCCACAGAAATAAGAACGTACAAAAAACACGGTAAAAACACAAAAGTATTAAATTTTTGAAAAAAATATTCTACTTCTAATAGAATATATTTTATTTATATTAACGTCATTCTGATTAGTGGTTTTTTTTAATAGCATTTTGAAATTTAACTTTAATTATAATCACCTGGTGTATAAGAGATATTTCATGTGATATCGGAAGAGATGTGAAATTTTAAATTAAATATCTAAAAAATTTAAAATTTATTATATCATTCAATTTAAGACAGGTCTGAATGTAATGTAATCTTTAAATTTTTCATCCACTTCCCGAACTATCGAAATATGTGAATTTTCGCGCACGTGATAGAAATGATTTAAATACATACAATCAACATAAGGTAACCTGCAATTAAGTTTACTTTTGTTAGTACATAATCAGTATGTTTTTTTAAAAAAATTTTTAGACTATATTTGGGTTAATCTGCCCACTTCCCTCCGTGCCATATCAACGCCCCCTAATTTTCTCTGGGTCCTTTGCTGACCTCCTGAAAGCCTCAAACGCCCACGTTGAGATCCTATGGTTTAATACATCTTATCTTTTGTTTTTAAAAACTCTTTAAAAATTCAATTTTAAAGTAATCTTCTTATATAAGCCCAAGCTCTTTTTCAAGAACAAAAGTAACATTTTTCGTGTGTGTGTGAATTGATGAAAATTAACATTGGTTAATGGAAAATTATTCACAGTCATCTAAAACAGAGGTCGCCAAAGTGGTGGTCCGCGAGAACTCAGAAAATAATGTGAATTTTTCAAAAATCATAGTTGAACCTCTGTACAGAGGTCTGAGCTATATATACAGGCAAAAAATATTTAAAGATTACATTACATTCAGACCTGTCTTAAATTGAATGATATAGTAATTTTTTTTTAAATTTTAGATATTTAATTTAAAATTTCACATCTCTTCCGATATCACATGAAATATCTCTTATACACCAGGTTAGGTTTTCCTCAGAAAAATGTGAAATATATTTACTCATCACGTTAAGTTATGTGTGTGTGTGTTTTAAGATTACATTTTTTTTATAAATATATTTAAGATATCCGACTACGTTCGGAACCGCGATTTTAAAAAGGCGCATAAATGGATAATTTTCATGATATTTAGTGTCACTTAGAATAGAGTACATGTATAAAATTGTTTTAAGGACATTTTGACTCAAAAAAATTATTTAAATACAATATTTCGGCAAAAAATTAACTCAGAATAACCTTTTTTCAAAATGTTCTCCTTTTGTGAAAAATACTTCTATTATAATAATATTTTGCCGGTATATAGCTCAGACCTCTGTACAGAGGTTCAACTATGATTTTTGAAAAATTCACATTATTTTCTGAGTTACAACCCTTTGAAATAATTATCGGCTTTTTTTCTTAAAATTTCTCCCCTCTTTTGTCGTAAAACATGGATATAAACCCTCTTCTAAGTTATATATTTCAAAAATTCTAGTTGAGCCTCTGTACAAAGGTCTGAGCTATATGCAGGCAAAATATTTTTATAATAGAAGCATTTTTCACAAAAGGAGAATATTTTGAAAATTGATCATTCTATGTTCATTTTTTGTCAAAATATTGTACTTAAATAATTTTTTATTGTAATACTATTCTTAAAACAATTTTATAAACATTTTCTAATCTAAATGACACTAAATATCATAAATATTATCCATTTATACGCTTTTGCAAAATCACGGTTCCGAACGTAGTTGGATACCTTAACACTTAAAAAATCTTATCAGTGGTCCGCGGGATTTAAATTATGAATTTACTGGTCCGTGAGGGAAGAAAGTTTGGCGACCGCTGATCAAAAATATACTGAAGGGAGATTACAGATCGACAAGGCTGTATAGTGCTCCTTTATCCTCAACGATGAAATAAAATGTAAAGCAGAAAATAACTAAAACATTTTTCTTCATTTATTTCATGTGCGTAAAATTAAGTTGCTATCATATTCATAAATATACCTGCGACATGCATTTTAACCTGATGTGATTATGCACAACGGGAACTTTCTTGAAAATAAACAAGAAAACTAAAAAAAGATGCATAGTTTTTCTAAAAAAGGAAACTGAGTATTCCATTTAGATTCATGATGCATTACTTTGCGAGACTTTGGTTTTATACGTGTATCTTTCAAGGTTGTTTAATTATGGAATACTGTGAGTCGCTATCTTTCTCCAAAAAAAGTACGCCAAATCATGCACAGATTCAACAAATATTTCTTGTTAATTTTATATACTTGGGAAGCACCTTAATTTTAATATGGATTTCTATGTGACGTCCTACCTTTTGGAATTATTCTGTAGAATTTTTTCAATTCCTACTATTAGCTCACTCTCTCTCTATATATATTTATTTATATATTTATCTTGTTCAAGTTTTCAATCGTTAATAAAATACTTTCTACTCATCCAATAGAGTTCAAATAATTTTTTTTAACTCGTAGTGGATGACACTTGATGTTAATACAGTTTTTTCAAATATTAATTCATTAATTAAATTAAATTTTATAAATTACCGGCTTTTGACGCCAACTTGGATTCGTCTCTATAGTTGTAACACGGTAACTGTTAAAACAAAGACAAAAGTTGACGTTGAAAACCTGTTTTTCAGCCAAACCGGGTACAACAATGCAGACAAATCATGCTCTTTTTTTTCAATTCCTATTAGCTCACTCTCTCCCTATATATCTATTCATTTATATATATATATATATATATATATATATATATATATATATATATATATATATATATATATATCTTATTCAAATTTTCAATCGTTTATAAAATACTTTATATTCATCCATTCAAAGTAGGAATTGACTTAAAAAGTTTTTTTTTTATATTACTTGTTACAATTATACTTGCAATAGAATTGTAGTGCAAATTTACTATTTTCTGGCATTGTAACTGAAACCATTTGCTTTAAATGCGCTTTTATAGTATAGATAAATATTTGCTATATAATTATTATTTTTTCAGGGAAACAGAGAGAACATCACATAAATGCGTATTCCATTTCTAAAAGGATCATTATACAAAAGTTGCAAAAGGAGAGAGATGCGTGTGTCATATTAAAAAAAAACAGGCTTTTATTTGAACTTTTCATCATATTCTGTATTAAATTATTATTATGAGCTTATCCGTAACCTAGATTAGATTTTGGCATCACCAATTTATTCACAGTCTATATTAATTTATTTACTCGTAAATAAGCGAAAAAGATGCACTTCGTGTCAGACTGCATTCGGAATCTGATTGAAAGACTAACGTTTTTGATATTTAGTGTCAATTGAATTAGAATATATATGTATATAAAACTGTTTTAAGAATATTGTTACATTAAAAAAATTATTTAATACAATTTTTTAGCAAAAGGTAAAGAAAGAACAATGAATTTTCAAAATGTTCTCCTTTTATTCGAAATGTTTCTATAATAATAATATTTTGCCTATATGTATATAGCTTAGACTTCTGTACAGAGCTCGAACTACAATTTTTGAGATACATAATTTAGGAATGGATTTAATCCTTTTAATATAACAGAGTAGAAAATTTTTAACAAAAACACCGGTTATTATTTCAATTGATGGTATTACTCTGAAAAATATATGATTCAAACCCTTATCCTAGTCTCTGTAGACAAGTTTTACCTATACATAAGCAAAATATTTTTATTATCAAAGTATTTTTCATAAAAGTAAAATGTTTTGAAAATGTATCATTCTTCATATTTTGCTAAAAATTGCATTTAAGAGGTCTCAGGGGTGTTAACTTTCTCTAGAGGGCTGAAAATATACACAATATTCAAATGCATATAACACTTTGAAATTAAAATTAAACAATTCGAATCACGTAAACATTATTTATAAAGGAATGGGACTTCAGAAAAGTGTAAAATGTTTAAAATATAATCATAATTTTAAAAATTATAAGCATACGAAAATAAGAAACATTTCTATAAGAAATATTAATTAAGTTTTATGTTGCGCATGCTATTTTCTAAAACAGTAACTTTAATTATTAGCAATAAGTTGATTTATAAGGTAAAATGTATCCTTATTACACTGTAGTATTTTTATATAAAAAGAATAATAAATTCTATTTTTTAAAAACTAAAAAAATACATTTTCAATTGCTTTTAAATTTCAATATTTTTCAAATATTTTGAAATACAAAAGATATATTATTCTTAAATTAAGTAAGGCTTAAGGAGTGTGATACATTTTATAATTCTATAAAGTTTTATACATCAAAGGGGCCACTATTTTAGAAAATAACGTGGTGCGCAAAGCAAAAATTATTTAATATTTATTACAAAATTATTTCTTATTTTTATACGCTTATAATTTTTAAAATTATGATTATATTTTAAACATTTTGTACTTTTTGAAACCGTAATCTTTTGTAAATAATGCCTAAAAGATTCGAAGTATTTAATTTAAATTTAAAAGAATTATACCTGTTTGAAAATTGTTTATATTTTCGTCCCTCGAGACAAAATTAACACCCCTGAGACCTCTTAAATATTTTTTTTCTTATAATAATAATCCTAAAATAATTTTATATGTATATTCTGATTGAACTGACACTAAATATCAAAAAATTATTCTCTCTCTCTCATTTATACGCTTTTTTACACGCTTTCATAAGCTTCATTTGTAAGTAACGGAATCCTTGAAATGGATTTTTACCCATTTTAAAAGGTAAAATTTTGCACACTTGTCAAGGACCGATGACAATACAATAATTTCATAATTTTGTTCCATTGTCCTGACCAGGATCATCAGGAATAACGATTTCCAGAGATATGGCGACTAAAAAATTAAAGTATAACCTTGAAGCGAAAATATTCAGCGTTAATACAGATACAAAAAAAAAAAACAAAAAGAAAGTATTGTTTATGTGAAAAAGGAGAGGTACGTCGGTAATTTCTTACCATAATATTAACATTTACCCAGTTTTTCCGAAAATGGATATAAAAAAAGACTCGAGCATGTGTGAAAAAAATTATGTTCGAATTGCTTAAATCAGACATAAAGTCCGTTTTCCTAAATTCTTTTGTCAGATCTGTAGAATGAAACATCTTCCATTGCTTCATTTTACCAAAACAGCTGAGAATTGATTCAGAGGTCACCGGATTAAAAAAAAAATTCTCATAAAATCTTCGATTCAAAACGTGTATTTTTATGTCTAATGCTGGTGCAAGTTTCAGAGAGAATATTGAACTCTTTTTAGCGAAAAATATATTTGCCCCTTTACAACTTTTTCCGCATGAAATATTTCAAACTTAGCTCTTCCAGATTTCCTTCAGTTGGCTGATCCTACATTTTATAAACCAGACCGTATCAACGCTTTGATAGGTTAGGATGCCAATGGGTATTCCAGATTCTAAAAAATAATGACGCATTTAAGATTAATTCATCAATGAATAAATGATAGTTTTGAAAACTAGAAAAACAGGCTTTTATTGTAGAACGAACTAAAAAATGAAAAACAAATTATAGTTTAAAAAACTAAAAATCACGCTTTTATGGTCAATGGAACTAAAATGTAAAAAACGATTCTTAATATAAAGTTCAAACGGCCTGGGTAACACCAGGATAAGATAAAGAAAAGTTATTACAGCTTTAATCGGTATGAAAACTTACATTGCTAAGGGAACTACGACTTTTGATGAAGATATCTAGTGACTTTTTTCCTTTCGCTCGTATATTTGGAAGTACTCCAAAGATAAAATTTTTCTTTCAGTTTTGACAGAAATGATAATTTTCATCGTAAGAAATGGACTTGTTTTCGATATTGATAAGAATAAGTCTCGTGTAGTAATATTTATCATATTGTTTACGTCAGACATATGTAAAAACCTGAAGAAATTTCTAGATATTTTTTTTTTCAAAGCAGGTTTTTAACGCTGTCTTCATTCTTAAATAACCCGAATAAAACTTAGAACACATTTTTCAGACAGAAAAATATTACAATTCAAACAGAAAACTATTTGAAAAGGTTTCAATGTTAGGGATTTTGTAACTCGTATTAACATTTAAAGCAAATATTCTTCAGAATCTAGAAAAAAATCCATAAATACTCAGTTTTTTGCTTTAAAATGTAAAGATCTATTTACCATTATAGAGCTATACAGATGGAGACAGTGGCGCACACAAGGGGGGGCTGGGGGTCCGGACCCCCAAAGCCCTTGACTTTTTTTCCGATTGATTATAATTCTAAGTATATAGTACGTAAAATTTAATTAATTACTTGTTATTAATGATTAATTTTATTAATTAATGCTAATTATTTATTCAAAAATTAGTTTTTTACTATGTTTTGTTCCCGAAAATCGACAAAATCAAAAGGAGCATGATACAAGAATGGTAAACTTTTGACCCCGGATTCCCCCTCCCCCCTTGAAAAATTCCTGTGTGCGCTACTGGATGGAGTTGTGATGTACTAAAACTGGTTGTCTAATACAAGAAATCATCTTTTACTAGAAAAAAAGGATTAATTCAGCTTGAAATAGTTGTATAAAAAATACGCGGCTTTCTGTAAGTTGGAAATTGAACTAGTTTCTCCAATCCGAAAAATTATTTCGATTTCAGGTCCTGGTCTTTAACATTACGTGAAAATAGCCTCACGATACGGAATATTTTTTTATGTTGTTAAATTCTTTAATTTTTTTCTCGGTTGAGAAAATATTTAATTCATTTGATCTAAATTTTGAGTCGTAATATTTTTCTTTTAATTGATTGGATTATGTTCTTTGAAATTATTGGGCAAGCAACTGTTTATCATTATTATGCCTTGTAAGTTTCCTTCGAGAACATGAAATAAAAGGGATATTTACATATTATATCAGAGGTTCCTAAACTTTTTTGTCTCATAGACCCCTTGCCATGCTTTTCGGTTTTGTGTAGACCCCTAGTTATCTAATAATGAATTTTTGCAAATTTATCAACTTAAATGTCTTTTTGACAGCTGATATATAGAGAGCTATACTTACTTTAAAAGATTTTAATTTCTAGATGTAGTGAAGTATATATATATGACAACAAGGGGTCCAAGACATTTGTCTTTCTTCAGATTTATTTAAACTTAACAAAAATTAATTAAAAAAAAGGTAGCTATTCTACAATTGGATTTCCATGATGTGACGACGGTAACGCCTGCTCGCGTACCTTAGTCTCTTTGTCTGCTTTTTTCTCAATTGGTCAAAGTTTTTGTTTCACTTTTGATCAGCTGCGCCTGCGCGCGAAGACTGCGTGCTTTGTTAGAGATTCAATTGGATGACGACTCCACAACCGATTCCACAACTATATATATTTGTGTTTAAAACCTAAAACACACGAGTTAATTAATTAAAGTAAAATTTAATTAATTTATAAAATTATTATTACATAAAGTAACTGAACAACAAACAAACTTTTTTAATTTGAGGAATGAATCTGGTGCTTCCAAAATTATTGTGTGTATGTGTGTGTGATACCCAATTCAAAATTTTATTTTAAGACCTTTTCCGATCAGTTCCTCTTATAATATGGCATTTGTTTTTCTTTCAATGTGACTATACTAATTCAATGCCCTCTGTTGTATTGCCATAGTCAAAGCATTCTCAAAAACCTAGTTTCAAAATCTTAATGAAGGTGATTTAAATGTTGAACGTTGGTTAAAACGCCCTTTTCCTGGCATGTTGTGTGTGACAAATTGAGAAACTAGGAAAATTTGGGACGTCGAATATTATACTCTCCTTAGCTTAATTCTGGCTAGAAACCCCAAAATGATAGTCCTTGTAACTGCAAAATAACTTGATTGAATTTAGTAAATAAATCTGTTAAATAGGTAAATCTGTGGTTACCACTTGATTAATTTTTTTTTAAAATTAAAGTCATGATCAGGTTTAATGAGAGTTACTAATGTGCGCGTGTAGACCCCATTTACTCCTCATGGACCCCCAAATTATTTTTCGCTGACGTAGACTCCTGGGACTCTACATAGACCATTTTGGGAATCATTGTATTATACCATCGACCAGTTTTGCTTACCGAAAAGACATCGCTAATTCAAAAAGTGCCGCCAAATATCATCATTATTACTGCCGAGTTGAGCATACGCGGGAACAGTATCCTCTATTGGCTGTATATTGCAGCATTTGACGACACCTTTTGATTAGAAGAAATTGGTTGAAGAAACAAAAATATAAGTCCCAATAAAATGTTAATTTGTATGATTTTTTTAAAAAAAATTTATGGGGAAAATTTTCCGTTTCCACCTGAAGATACTAAATCGGTATAAAATATAAAACACTATCTTTTTTTTATGTTACAATAACATCTTGAATCTACATTCGCTCAAAATAAAGGGTGTTTTTTTGAGAGGTATAGAACTTTAAATTGCAATAAAACAACGATGTATTATTCGATTGTCATGAATTTTTTTTTATTCGAAAGATAATCTTGTGGCATTACATTTTAAATATGATTTCTGGCATAGGACTGCCACGGCTGGCTCGGATGTAGTCCAATCTGGACGTCAAATTTTCGATGACTTTTTCCAACATTTGTGGCCGTATATCGGCAATAACACGGCGAATGTTGTCTTCCAAATGGTCAAGCGTTTGTGGCTTATCCGCATAGACCAATGACTTTACATAGTCCCACAGAAAATAGTCTAGCGGTGCTAAATCACAAGATCTTGGAGGCCAATTCACAGGTCCAAAACGTGAAATTAGGCGGTCACCAAACATGTCTTTCAATAAATCGATTGTGGCACGAGCTGTGTGACATGTTGCGCCGTCTTGTTGGAACCACAGCTCCTGGACATCATGATTGTTCAATTCAGGAATGAAAAAGTTAGTAATCATGGCTCTATACCGATCACCATTGACTGTAACGTTGTGGCCTTCATCGTTTTTGAAGTACGGACCAATGATTCCACCAGCCCATAAAGCGCACCAAAGAGTCAGTTTTTCTGGATGTAACGGTGTTACACTTGTGGATTAGCTTCACTCCTAATGCGGCAGTTTTGTTTGTTGACGTAGCCATTCAACCAGAAGTGCGCTTCATCGCTAAACAAAATTCGCTTATGAAAATCGCGCGCGCGCGCGACCATTATTTTCGAAATAAAATTGCACAATTTGAAAGCGTTGTTCAGGCGTGAGTCTATTCATGATGAATTGCCAAACCAAACTGAGAATAAATCACTTGACAGCTGTTAAATCGGTCACCATCTTGGAAAGTAATGCCAACTTAAACTTCTATACCTGGAAAAAAAACACTCTGTAGAATGTGTACAGTTAAAAAAAGAGAAATTTCTTGATTTATTTGCTATATAATTTTTTAGATTTTAATATTGCTGAATAATCAGTTGTTCAAATGTAAAAAAATCAATAATTATTTTTTTTAACTCATAAAAGTTTTGACAAAATAAGCTTAAGTGAAATCGAATATTCTTTTGGAAAATTTTTAATCTCTTCCTGAAGTAATTTTTAAGCTCTGTAAATATCTTCAGAGCCTTATTATTATTTTTTTTTCATTAAGCAGCATGTATTTGTAATTTAAAATTTTTTTTCACTTTTTGGAATTAACAAATAAAATATTAGATACGTTGATATTTAGTAAGTAGGAAACTAAGTTATACTAGTAGACTCTCAAAATATAATTACACACAATTTAATTATTATTAGTTTAAAATTACGATACATAAGTCTAATCCATGTTAGTAAGCATTTTTATAGCGGTTAAAATTATTTTAGCAACGTCATATTTCCTTCTAGAGAAGAAATTGGCTCTTTCTTTATCAAACAGCAGCTGATTTGAAAATTTCGATCTTCATGGAGTTCAGTTTCAATTACATGTTCCAAAGGTATTATATTTCTTCATTTTGCAACCGCCTAAATTTGATCTGAAGTTTGATTAAAATAGTTTTTAAAAGCAATTATAAAGCTTTGCTTTAAAGTAACATTTGGAACAGAACAAGTATATAGAGCTTGTTTTTATAATATTCTTTAAAATATCTCGCGCAGTTTCAAGGATCTCAACACCACAAGGTACGATTTGAACTTTACTCTATTCTAATTCTCAATTATTCAGATTCTTTAATTTTTTTAACCTTCTACCTGCTTACAGGGAATCAAACAAAGTGACATTAGTATCCATCCACCTGAATAAACGGAGAGTACGCCATTTGCCTTCTCATTTCACTGGTGAACGTGACGTCATTACGACGTCATTCCAGTTCAGGAAAGTAAAAATAAAAAACAACTAAAGCTCGAAAACGGGTGGTGACATTTCCTGGCACACTGCCAAAGTTTTCTACCGTGCTTCTAGTTTTCTTTCAACCCTCGTCTGGTACGAACGAATCAGTAGAATAACGGATTGCGTCAGTGTCAGCCGTGTTAGCTGTTTGTCAACAAAGAATCTTGGTAAATAAACGGTTCATTGGAAATGAACTGTCTTCGTTTATAAAAGCAGTTGGCTTTTGAAATCTATGAGTATTGGTCAGATATTCAGTGCTGTAGGAGTGCTCTTTATACCATTAGGAAATAATATTCTGCTATAAATTGTTTATTGAGTTTGTTTTAAAAATCGAGAATTATTTTTCTTTCCCATTCTTGTGGAATTCGTAATAACTTTTTTTTACCAATGTGTAATGCTCAGTATTCTTGACATAAGTTCTATTTCTGTATTAATTGAAGCTGATAGGTCGATTTCTATATTCAGATGATTTAATATGATGGAAGAGGAGCCCGCAGCTTTTTATGTAGAAGATAATGTCACCCAGCCTTTATTGATCAGCAACAATAGCATCAACAGCGATCCTTCAGTTACTTCGAGTCTTTTCTTATCCGCTTTGAGACCCCGTGATCATCAAACAATGAGCAAGAAACGAATTGTGAAAAATGTTCTTGTGCTGAACTCTTCATTTTTCATTTTTTTCTTGGGTTTCCAGTCTCTGTCAAATCTCCAGAGCACTATGAACTCTGCCAAAGGCATTGGCATGGAATCTCAAGCGGCCATCTATGCAGCATCAATGGTATCTTCTTTACTTTTACCTGAATTCCTCATTAAGACTTTCGGTTGCAAAAGAACCATAGTGTTCATGTTCCTGTGTAGTGTTCCTTACCTTATATCAAATTTTAATCCAACCTACGAATTCATCATGCCATGTTCGATATTAATGGGCATTGCCATCGGACCTCTTAATACCGCTGGAGCATTCTATGTCAACGAGATGTCTTTTAGATATCAAAAAATAACTTTAACTGAATCGATGGAAACTATCTTGGCAAGGTTTTTCGGTGTGCTGTCGTTTTTCTTAGAGAACACTCAAATTTGGGGAAACTTAGTGTCTTACTACATTCTTCGTCCTGCCATGATTCCTATCATGAACCACACAAATACGAGTACTACATGCGGCATTGACTTCGAAAAAGATGTTGATGGTAATGGTACGAATCCTAATCTTCAACCCCCTTCAGATGATAAACGTTATTTGCTGGTCAGTATGTATGTTTTAAGTGCTATCATTGCTGCTACCTTGATGGGTCTATTTCTGGACAAATTAGAAAATGACGTTAAAAATGAAAGAGAAGAAAAAAATTGCAAAGCTATTCTTTGGCGTTTACTGGCTGCTGCCAAACAAGCCACTCTTACTGATCAGATATTACTCTTGCCAATAACTATTTTATGCGGACTGGAGCTTGCGTTTTACACTGGTGAAATCACTGAGGTAAGTGTCTATTTTATTTTAGTCTGTTTGTTAGAAATTATTCAGTTTGGGAGTAACTTAAAAAAAATCGATTTCGTATTCCTTCTGTTATTTTATAGCATATTTCATGTAATATTTACATTTGTAAATAATTTTTATTTCATCACAAATGATAGTATTTTTCTTGGAATATTATGTATAAATTTGTGAAAAATATTTAAGAAATTATGTATATTTTAACCTAGTTGTGTGTGTGTGTGTATCAGAATCTCTTTTTTTTTCCAATTTCTTTTTCTAAATTATTATTTTAGAAACATTGGTTGAATAAATGTAAAAAATGATCATGTACAAACATGATTGAAAAGGACACATATTTAATGCATGTAAAACATCGGCGATATTTAATCAATTTTGTTTTTCATTTTTTTAGAGAAGTAATCAATAACTAAAGATAACAACTACATAACCTGGCAACCACTTGGCCATTTTTACATCATTTCACATAATTAAAAATTTATGGAGCCAAAGCGTTGCATGAGAACAAAAATCCTTCTAATTTCTTAGAATCACACATAGTATTACTTCCTTTGAGTTTCGTTATGTTTCATTCAAAGAATATCTCAATTTGGGATCTTGTTGGGATCGATAATTGCTCATCTATGTCAGTGGTCTTCAAACTGTATTTCAAGGAACCCTGGGGTTCCACGAGTCACAACAAAAAAGTCGAGAAGAAATAAATTTGAATGTAAAATGGATTCACGTGTTCTCTATGAAGTAGGTATAGTTACGGGTACCTAAAACTAATTCTTCCCCCCCCCACACACACTTATTCATTAAAACTGAAATTCTTATTTATATATAACTTTATTTTCTAATACTTTTTAAACTTTTATTATAATTTTAAAAAAAGAATATTAAAACGTTTTATCTTTATATATATACTTCCTACTAGATTGTAAATATTCTATTATTTACTAACTCAAGTTCCACGAGTTAATTTTATACTCGTTAGTTAGCACAATGTCTTGCAAAATTAAGTAGTTTTCTAATGGAAAATGTACCTTTTTATATTTATGGAAAACAACACCTATAATGAAGGAAAGGGAACAACATACCAACAGAGTTGCTGTTAAAATCTAAATTTAAGCAGCAACAGCTTCTAAATTTCGGCTGCAAATTCATGAAAAATACTCGGGATTTCTCACACAGCTATAAACAATTTAATGCCATTCATAACACTGTGTTTAAGTGAAATACATTTTTCAACGTGAATGGCTACAAAAACAAAGTATAGAAACAAATTAAACTCGGAAAATGTAATGCGATCGCATTTAATCTCAATAGACCTAGACTTCGACATTTTGTGTGGGGCGGCGGTAGTCGAGTGGTCAAGGTATCGGATCGTGTTTGGAATGTCACGAGTTCGAGCCTAGTACCATTAAAGACCCTCCGTGTAGGGCAGTGACGCACATTAAATCTGTCGAGAGCTCACACGTCCTCCCGTTGGTGTGGTATGGTAGTTAGGAGAGGGGTGCCAGCGCAGATGTCGTCCATGTCACTTGATCATGGTTCAGAATTACGTGGTCTGCCGCCAAAAGCCCTGGTGTAGCTGAACAATACGACGTTATATGCGTTAATATGCGTCAGCTCTCGACAGCATCGAGAGCCGTGTAAGGCAGCATCGCTGCCCTACACGGCGGGTCTTTAGTGGTACTGGGCTCGAACTCGTGACAAAGCCAGCCACGATCCGATACCTATACCACTTGGCTACCGCGGCCACAAGGCTAAGGTGAAAATAAATGAGCAATGAAAGTAAAAAGATCAATAGCTAAAAAAAAAAAAAATGGTGTTCTTTTTATTTTGTTTTGTGCCTATTTTTCAATTTTGAAAATGAGTTACCCTTAATACGCTCATAATATGTAGAAATAATTTTGTATTAATTTTTTTTAACGCACTGTAAGCAGAAAAAATTAAGAAAAATATCTTAAAATTTATAGAAAAAAATCTATTATTTTTCAAAAGGAATATAATAAAATAAAAAAAATAGTTACAAATAGCTAAAAAACAACAACAACTGCACACGTAAAAAACATTAAATAAATTCTAAAAACAGTTAAAATTGTTAAAAAATTCTTAAAGAATAAATACAAATATAATGAGTGAAAAACACTTAAAAATTTAAAACTATTTTTTTTAAATTCTAAGAATAGACTAAAGGATTTCTTAAATAAGATGTTAATCAAAGCAAATATTTAGCTTCGCTATATCTGCAATTGAAAGACATTTCATCACGGTCATGGTCAAAATAATAGCTATAATGTGTCAAACGAAGATTATCGATTCCAATCCAGGTCAAGGAAGGACATATAAAAGGCTTCATGATACGCAATCCTTGTATTTATTCGATTATGGATTATTTTGTTTACTTTCTACTGCGTTTCGTAATATTGTTACTACTTGAGTATGTCGTTCAAAAACAACCTTTGCCTTATCGTATAAGTTCCACGTAAATTCTTTTTCTTAATCTAGGTTATAAAAAAATCGTCTGACAATCTTATTTTAAAAATTTTTAAATTGTACAGATTAACTCATAGAACTGTTAATCTTGATTTTGCAATTCGATAGTAATTAAAATGTCAGTTTATAAATATATTTAGTAGCACTTTACAATTTCGGTTGGCGAAAATAGTAATTTCAAAAGAAACATATTAAACAATTTTTATAAATGTGCTTCATACATTGATTTAATAATTTGACATCTGCTATATCAGTAGAGCGAAAGAAAATTGTTCGAAAAACCACGTGCTTTATAAAAAGCGGGAAATCCTCTTCCTGATTGATAAAGTTTTATGCAATCGGACGTGTTGGAGTTTTTTTTTTTTTTTTTTGCGGCTCTTAAAAATAAAGATTAAATATTACATTCTGCTTACTAATCTTTTATTTTTGTGAAAGCAAATTTTATTTGGATTACAATAATGAATATTTGAATTGTTGTCACGAATATATTTAATAGTAAAAATTAAATGAATATATTTTTAATTAAATTAATTATTTTTAGCTTTTAAAAACTTTAAAAAAATCAAATGAAATTTTTAAAAATTAAAAATATATATTTTATATTTTAGTTTTAATTACAAAAAAATTTCTTTGAATGCAAGGCTTTTGTTATTTTAGTAAAATAAGGTAAAAAGCTATAGAAGAGAGAGAAAAATTGCAATTTTTTGGAAAAAATGACACAATTTTTGCAAGTCTTAATATCTTTAAGATAGAATAGCTAAAAAAATAATGAAGGTTACTTCAAGTGTGATCCTACGACATTTGAAAATTCTTTTGTGAATTGATGTGGAAGAAGTAAGAAAATTTATTTCTGATCATGGTTTATGAATGAAAGGTAATTCTTAACTCGTAAATTAAAACAAAAAAATATCAATAATATTCCTTGATTATATTATACATTATTCTCTGAATTATTGATTCCGAAAAATAACTTTAACTAAACTGTTTAGATCGTGGATCTAATCACTCCAACTGACTGTTATATCCGTCAAAATGTAAAATCAATGCATTGTTCTCTTGAAAATAATTAAATTAATTAGTTAACTGTTTTTTGAATAATATTTGGTTCTTGTCGATTTAGATTATTATTTGTATGATGTTATCTGTATGTCTTTAGAATGAATAGTTTCATTTTAAGGTTTCTTGTAAACTGTGTGTGTGACATATAAAACGTGTTTTTCATAATTCCTAATATTAGTTCACACTCTCCCTATATAGATTTACTTATATATATATATATATATATATATATATATATATATATATATATATATATATATATATATATATATATATATATATATATATATATATATATATATATATATATATATATCTTGTTCAAATTTTCAATCATTAAAAAAAATGCTTTTTATTCATCCACTCAAGTTCAAAAATACGTTTTTTTAAACTTGTAGATGACACTTGATGTTAATATTATAGTTTTTTCAAATATTAACTCATGAATTAAATTTAATTAATTAATTTTAGTTTAAGAGATATTTCAATCGATCTTATTCCTCTAGATGGCAGCACCATTGTATAAATCAGCTTTTATTTAATTTGTGATGAAGATTTTACTTAACCTAAATAATCGTGTGCTCGTTAGACGTAATCATTCCTTTTACACTTAGATGTAAGCATTCCTTTTACACTGGTTTTAAGATAAAAAAAATTCTAACCCCTATTAAATTTAACTTTTATTAACAAATGTAATTGCAAATTTAATGTAGTTAAAAAGTGTTTAATGTTAATTTAAAAGGTATTTTGCCACTTAATATTGTGATTCTTCCATATGCATATAGATATTTATAATAATTGTAATTATTTAATGAAAAGTAACTGAAATAAAAATTTTCTTTGTTGACCTAAGTAGGAATTGGCTTATTTTTTTTTATTACTTGTTTATCGTTTGTTTTAAAATCGATATAAAAAAATTGTTTTAAAATGTAATCGATTGATAATAAACTAAAACTTTATTAGTTGCTGATAAATAATTGTTTTTAAGAAATTGGAAAAAATAGTACTGACTCGTGTAAAATTAATCTGGCCCTTCAAAATCCCTCAAAAATAAAGTTGAATTTGTAGTTGTAAATAAGCTAATTATTGTCCTTATTTGAAATGTAAAACTTTTCTGATCAATCATTATAATCTGTTTGACTAATTTTTTTTCGTTATTATTTCTAAATGCGTATTGCCGATATAAAAGAAAACAATGGTTCATATCGTCAAAAATAGTTTATTTAATTCTAACATTAATTTAATTTAAAACATAATTCAGTTTTAAAGATTTAAAGTGCAAACAAAACAAATTATTTGGCATGTACCAGGAATCCTATAATCTGTACTTTAAAAAGAAATATTTTAAATGTTTTCCGTGCATGTCCAAAAAATCAATTCTATCTTATTTTAAATGGCAATTGACTCTACTTATTTATAATTTTTACAAAAAAAAAAAAAAAAAATTCTAAAATTAGTTTTTTGAAGAACATTTAAATCTGATTAACTGTATTAAGAAAACAAAAGCTAATAAGTTGCAGTTATATGTAAAATCATAGTACTCTTGAATTTTCAATAAAAATGATTGAAATTCTGTAAATGAATGGAGTGGAAACTAGCAAAAATAGGTTATTTTGTAAATATTTGTAATTTTAAAATAATTATTTTGTCTATAGGTAAAATGCAGTTCTATATTAGTTGTTTTAAGGAAATAAATATAATCCCGAAAAAAAGTTCGTTACACTGAAAATTCGTTATATAGAGGTTCATCTTTTAATATACTTTATAAACCACATAAAACAAAATTTAAATTCGTGATCACTATAAATTTTAAAAAAGTAACTATCCACACCTTTTTTTAAAATTAATATATGTTAATTTTTTATATATTTTACCCATCAAAAAAGAATGAAAGAAAAACAAGATAAATGAATGTCGAAGAATTCACTGTATTTTCAATATTAAGAAAATAATTTTATTCTAAAATTAATGAATTATAAGGACATTTTATAATTTAAAGCATGTACAAATAACAGGATATCGAAAATGTTTCTAGTGAACTGGGCAATGGGAGTTAAATGTTGCACTTCTTGGATGAAACGTTCTGAACTCTATTGCTCTCGGTGAGTTAGTATCTAATAAAACCAGTTCAAGATTTATGATCACCATAAAATGTCTTAAAGAGAGAATAACTTGAAATTTTTTTCAGAAATACTTAAAAAAAAAGAGAACAAAAATTGAATCACAATAGATAAAGTTCGTTATATAGAAAATGCACTTCGCTATACAGATGTTATTTTACGACGAAAATCGTGAAATGTTCAAGGTTCCAGGGAAAAGTTCGCTGTATAGAAAAATTCGCAATATAGAGGTTCGACCGTAATTATTTAAATCTCAATAATGAGAAATAATCGAAGGAATTTCTTTTGTAAATAATTGAATGAAATGATTTCTAACGAAATGATGTTGAGAATCATTACTCAGTTTTTAAAGTAATAGTCTTTTAACTGAATATATTTCATTATGTTCCCGTGTTTAAAATCTAAATGATATATATTTTTTCCAAATGAGGAAATTTCGCCTTCCCTACTTGTATCATATTATAACATACCGTTGTTCTTTTTTTTTTATCTCTTCTAGGAGAAAAATAAAATAAAATTGACCGTCCACGCGAAGCGGAAAAAATTATAAGCGATATAATAATGAAGATTCAAATAACATGTCTGGTAATGAGATACAAGCATTCGTTTATCTACGTTAAGAAGACTTAAGCTTAGCGTATAGGTAATTCTTTCGAGAAAAAAAGCCATACGCTAAGTATTGCAAAGAATAAATTAAGCGATCAAGGATTTTTATATGTAAATGCAGGGAGAGAGATATATTCACGATCAGTTGCGTAACGTGCACTCCCGCAACCCCCGCATTGCGGGGGCCCCAGGGTTCTAAAGGGGCCCAAAGCCTGACTGACGCATGTGCCTACCCTTTGTAAAATTCAACATGGGAGCCCCAAACCTGACTTTGCAGGGGGCCCAAAAGTTCTCCGTTACGACACTGCTCACAATCACACATTAATAATCAAATTTTGGAAAGTGGTGAATTCAAATTTTAATAAAACTGAATACAATATATTTTTGTATGTCAAAAGATCGATTTCATTTTTTCCCCTCCGATTATAAATGGCAAACCACTACGATTACATTTCCGTTGTCAGGTAAGTTTTTTGTCAGCGGTATCCCAGCAAACGATTTTCGCCAAGTAGGTTGTCATTCGAAAATTTTGAGTGAAAAAATCGTTTGGCCAAAAAGAAAGCCAACTTTGGAAGAAACAGATCTCAAGATAGACATCGCAGCCTCACAGCTATCAACTGTCGTAATAATTTGATTGTATTTGTTTTTTCTTAATTATTGATTGCGTATAAACTTCTATATAATGTATCAATCGATTGATAAATATTGTTTAATTTATCTTTGAGTTTTAAACTGTACGTCTAATAATTTAATAATGGAAATAAATATCTATAACGCACCTTAAGCCCCTGCAACGCCACTTAGGAAGCGATTATCACAAAACCCATCTTAAAGCGGATCTCTACTTAATGAATGGAATATGTTTACTCAATTTGAAGATTTTACGTCTAATAGTTTAAAAGGAGTTAATTATCTATAACGCTCCTTATTTCTTCACAACGCAACTTGGGGGTCGATTTTGACATTAATTCAATCCGATGCGAATTATAATAAAAATTTATCACTGTTGTGACATTCATTCGAAAATTGTGCGTCGTTATTGGTGAAAGCAGGCAATGGGAAAACGTGGCCAGTTTGCAAGTTTAAATGAAATCAAGTTTTAAAATGAATCAAGCAGATTTTCAAAATTGTTGTGTTAAAATTTTGAAAAAATCTCATTTGGTATAGTTCCGCTTATGCAATTTTGGAATATATTTAATTTTGATTTTCGTTTAATTTCAACTTTCAAGTTTATTTTCTTCTCCTATTTTAGTGTGAAATTCTTTCATCTCAAGTCGATAGTTTTGTCCTATTTTCTTGAACTTCAGTACGCAAGAGGATGATGAACTTAATCCTGCATCAACCAAATAAAAAGAAGGGGGGAGGGGAGAAAATAAAATTAAAAAAAAGAATTATGAAATAAAAATTAATTAAGATTCTTGTGCTTGCCGGCTTTAGAAAACATTTTTGTTCGTGTTTCATTTATTCCAGAACGAAATCACCTTCAGAACGAAAAAAAGAAATCCCCATCTTTGAAAAAAGCGGACAAAAGAGAGTAAAAGAGAAGTGTTTAGTTTTTTTTATTAAACTATTTTATTCAGGAATTCGAACCGGAACTGAACTGAAAATCGGAAAAAAACCGTTGTGTTGGTTGGAACGAAAACTGGATATAAACCGAAAAAAAAAATATCGGTTTGATATATCTTCAGCCATTTTGTTACTGTAACCATCTAATCGATATTTTCTAATGAAACGCCAACCACACAATTATCATCATTACATGTGCATTGCTTCTAGATTTCCTGTTTTGATGCTCACTAATACTTTTCTGTTTAAGTTTCGCTCGAAACTACTTGTAGAAGGCAGATTTAATTCAATTGAATGAACTAGAAGTATAAATTATTTAGAATAAAATTAAAATATAAATAAAATAAAATTGTTCATTTGGAACTGAACCGAAAACCGTTATTTTTGTTGAAACGAAAACCGGAACTGAGCCGATATATTTGTTTTTAGTTGAACCGGAACAAAAACTGGAACAGAAAAATTTTCGGTTCAAAGCCCTGATTTTAATCAGTTTGATTGTTTGGTTTTTTGAAACCAAATACATAGAAAAAATGGTGAGTATTAACTTGGATCAATCAAATTCATAAAAAAATGAATTTTATTCCCCGATACGTAGCTGAGCAAATTATTTAAAATTAAAACAAATATATAAAACGAATCTAATGTAGAACTATAATTATTCAACTCAAATAAACATTTTCCACGCATTCAGAGATAATTTATATCAGCATTTATCTTTTACTATTGTTCTAAAGTTATTATTTAGTATTTAACTTACAATTGTAAAATGACTTTTTATGCATATGTATTACTATTACATACAATAGAGGTGTATTCTTTCTTTATAACGTTATTATTGCTTTAAAATTACTATTTGTATCAAATTAAAATTTTAAAAAATTAGACTTTTAATTAGGAGAAATTTGTTCTTTAATTTGATTTTGAACAAATCAAAGATGATCTAGTAATTTTCTTGTAAATTTATTAATATTTAAATAATTATAGAATTACATTTTATTTCTCGTCCTGTATGAGTTATGTTTAAGTATTGAATATAACTGATGATTTATCCGTAATACAAGGATAGAGCTTAAAAAGTTAAATGTAAAGAGTTAAGGTAATGTAATTAAAATCATTTATGGATCAAGGCATGTTTTACAGCTTCGTCGCTGCAGCGTAATACTTTTTCTCTGAGTATGATAAAATATAAGAAAAATAAACCTGTATTGTTTTCATAGGGATTTCGTTATTATAATAACCGAAAGAATCAAAGTGATGAAACACTTTATTATTTTATGAAATTAATTCAAATTACAATGTGCCAATTCTGTTCTTGCAACCTGGCTGACGGTGTCAAATCGAGGCCCACGAAATTCATCACAAAAAGGGCTAGATGTACTGTCGTTAGTTGTAGCTTTGAGCACCACACTGACCTATAAAAATACAAGAAATAATGCATATTTATTTTTAGGAATGTAGAATCCTATGATCCAGCATAAATAGCCCGTTGAACCTAGCGCGATTAATTTTGTAAAGCTTTATGAATGTAACTAGTAAACTTATTAGATTTGGATCCCTTTATTAATATCAGGCCATGAACTATTGGATCATATTGGATTCTAAGCAAATTTCTGGTGTACAAAAGGAATATTTTCGTTTTCTTTCAACATATGTTTATTTTTTCTTAATTCGTCTACAAATTATATCTTATATTTAGCAAATTTTATAAAGGTACTGATATCATTTTTATGTTGCGTCTGATTTTCATAGACATCTCCTATGTCAGGCATACTTGGTGTTTTGTTCATTATTGTGGTTGTTATTGGTGTTTTTGTTCATTGTTTTGTATGCATCTTCTAGATTTCTGATTTATTTTTCTCTGGTGGTAGCATCAACATCTATATTGAATGTGGAATTCCGGAACTGGTTTTTCTAAAGGAAAAAAAAGACAAAATGTGATATATATTTTTTGTCTCTAAGAATCGTCTGCAATAATAGAAAATGAATTATTTCTATCACTGCATGTGATAACAATACAATTTCGAAAATTAAAGAATTTTTCTTTTTCTAATAAAGTAATCTTTACGCGTTTCAATCTTTCTGTGTTAAGTTTTTTAAATTTGAACTTATTAACTTATCGATAAATTAGTTAGGTCTCTAATTCTGAAAGTTGTAAGCAAAAGTGACCTCTGAGAATAAAAGGGCTCCCCTCCCATTTTTCGAGGTCATAAAAAAAAACGATTTTAATTAATTCAAATTTTTTTTTATAAAATAAGAAAACTTTTTTCCTTGTTTTGGAGGATGTTTGCAAGGATTTGAAAATTTTTGCAATGGTTATATATAAAGAAGTTATTTGAATTATAATTTTAACTGTAATCGCGCAAGTCAACTTAAAAAGAACTGAAGTGGATTGAAGCTTGTTTGTTTCAAGTAATGCAGACTGTTTGCTTATCAACGGCTTTGTTAATCTAAAAATTATTATTGTAACTTGTTTTCTTCCTGTTGATGTTTAAGTTGCACGAATAATTAAATAATATGAATATTCTTGGCTTATGCTGAGTTGTAATTGGAATAATATGCAGAATTTACGCCTCTACACTGACAGAGTCGTAGAAAACAGTGTAGTTCTAAGGAAATGAAATTTCGTGTATAGTTAATAAATCAACATAATCAAAATTTTAATGATCGAATTAAAACACCATGAATTAGGAAATGCTGCTAAGAAACTATATTGTTAGAAAACACACTCTGTATGTTGAATGGGATTTCGGGCATTGATAAGGCTTCTAACTTTTGATGAGGAAAGAAAAACATACACACATTCTCACAGGGATCGCTGTATTTTTTTTTCGTCTTTTAGCAAAATTTTTTAAATTATAATGAAATAGTATACATGCTATTTAAAACGATCAGTAAAAAGGATTATGTTGATTTATTAACTACACCACACGCACAAATATCATTTCCTTAGAACTGCAAAGTTTTCTATGACTTTGTTAGTGTAGAGAAGCGTAAATTCTACATATTATTCAAATTATAACTCAGCGTAAGCCAATATTATTCATATTATTAATGCAAATTAAACATCAACAGCAAGAAAATAAGTTACGATACATATATATATATACATATCGGTGGCGCACACAGGAATTTTTCAGGGGGGCTCCGGGGTCGAAAATTCACCATTCTTGTAACATGCTCCTTTTGATTTTGTCGATTTTCGGGAACAAAACACAGTAAAAAACTAATTTTTGAATAAATAATTAGCATTAATTAATAAAATTAATCATTAATAACAAGTAATTAATTAAATTTTACGTACTATATACTTAGAATTATAATCAATCGGAAAAAATCAAGGGCTTTGGGGGAGGTCCGGACCCCCAGGACCCCCCTTGTGTGCGCCACTGATATATATATATATTATATATATATATATGATTACATATAGTTTCGAATATTCCTAAAAAAAATGTTGCCACTGCCTTTAGCGACAACTAAGCAATGGTAATGTTAAGGCACTGTAAATGATATTATTTAAATCCGACAGCGTGTTTTTTTTTCTTTTTTCAATGAAATAAAAAAAAATGGGTGCGTCATAATTTCCTATTATCCAGTTCTTATATGCTATTTGTGTAGGAAATGGCAGGCATACATTGTTTTTCATTTCTGAAATTAGAGCATTTCTGAATTATATTGTTACAAATAAAATGCAATACTGTGATTTATAAATGTTTCGATTTGAGAAAAAAAAATTATCGATCACAATTTTGCTCATTGAAATTAAGCATATTTCTACCTATATCGCCAAAATAAAAATTACTATCACTAGATTTCAAAGAACTGTGAAATAATTTTGATATCGGTGTGATATAATACAATACAAAACCATTTGTGAATCTACTGATAACTATTCCTAATTTTCCATCTTTACTTCACCATATGGTTTTTTAGGAATTTATGTTAATATTTAAATAATATTCATAAATATTTTATTTAAAGTATTTATAAATACATTCTAAGCTATTAAACATAGCAGATTTTCATAAGATATAATTCAAAGCAAAAATAAATGAAAAGTTTCAATTTAGCTTCTGATACTTGCCGTACAATCCGACGTATAACGCATACTTTTAGCACACAAAAAAATGAGATCGAATTTCACGGGTGCGCGTTATACGCCGAGTGTAAAAATTGTACTTTTAAAAATAAAAAGAGATGAGCATTGAAACAAAAAATTTCTACATAGATCAGAATACTATTTATTTAAAAGAAATGACATATTCAATAAACTTAAAGAGTTGTAGTTCTAGAATTATGCTATTTTTTCAAAATCTTTGGATAATACCTCGAATAAATGATTCGAAACATAATAGCATTACAGCTTCAAAGTATGAGTGCACGTTATACGCCGGACGGTAAGTAAAGAGTGTTTTTTTCCAGGTATAGAAGTTTAAGTTGGCATTACTTTCCAAGATGGCGACCGATTTAACAGCTGTCAAGTGATTTATTCTCAGTTTGGTTTGGCAATTCATCAAAACGATCATCAAGCAAGGCGTAGATTCGTCGAATGGGCCCAAAACGAGATTGCCGTTGTTCCCGATTTTCATAAGCGAATTTTGTTTAGCGATGAAGCGCACTTCTGGTTGAATGGCTACGTCAACAAACAAAACTGCCGCATTTGGAGTGAAGCTAATCCACAAGTGTATGTCGAAACACCGTTACATCCAGAAAAACTGACTGTTTGGTGCGCTTTATGGTCTGGTGGAATCCTTCTTCAAAAACGATGAAGGCCACAACGTTACAGTCGATGGTGATCGGTATAGAGCCATGATTACTAACTTTTTCATTCCTGAATTGAACAATCATGATGTCCAGGAGCTGTGGTTCCAACAAGACGGCGCAACATGTCACACAGCTCATGCCACAATCGATTTATTGAAAGACACGTTTGGTGACCGCCTAATTTCACGTTTTGGACCTGTGAATTGGCCTCAAGATCTTGTGATTTAACACCGCTAGACTATTTTCTGTGGGGCTATGTAAAGTCATTGGTCTATGCGGATAAGCCACAAACGCTTGACCATTTGGAAGACAACATTCGCCGTGTTATTGCCGATACGGCCACAAATGTTGGAAAAAGTCATCGAAAATTGGACGTCCAGATTGGACTACATCCGAGCCAGCCGTGGCAGTCCTATTCCAGAAATCATATTTAAAATGTAATGCCACAAAATTATCTTTCGAATAAAAAAATTCATGTCAATCGAATAATACATCGTTGTTTTATTGCAATTTTAAGTTCTATACCTCTAAAAAATACACCCTTTACTTACATTTGTACTTTTCTGATAGATTTAAATTTGTTTTAAAAGTTCATATGTGTATTACTTTTCGACCAGATAAAAAAAAGGGGGAGAAAGAAGGAAAAGATAAATTCTCGAAAGCTGTCAATTACAGGATAATTCACACGGAATTAAAATAAATAAATAAATACAAATATGAAGTGTAGAATTAATTTTTAATTCTTAACTTCTATCCTCTGGTCAAAAGCATTGGTTTTATAATAAATGAATTGTAATCTATTCAAAGCTTTCACTTAGGTAAATTTTTTTCACGCATTGTGTGTATTCTTTTACTTGATTATTTCTAAATGACGTTCGGAATTTTTTTAAAAAAAAAATTCAGTAAGGTGATATTTGGTATATTTATTGAGTTAGGGTCATAAGTGCCCTGAAGTCACGAGCTTAGGTAGGGAGTGAGCGAATGTTTCGAGCGATATTGGCTACGGACTTCGTAATTTAGAACTACGGTCAAATGACGAGGACGACACCTGAGTTGGCACTTCCTTCCCCGAACTTCCACACCACACCAACGAAAAGACGTTGAGCCTCGACATATTGTTCGTTCCATCAGACCCTCTACTCGACGGGTCTTTAAAAAAGAGTAAGGGAGAATGAATGAAGATAAAAATTGCAAATTTTATTTTTCAAAGCGAGAATTTTTTTTATCTATTATATAAATATTATCTTATTTCAGTAATTATTTATACTATTAAGTAAAAAGGATTTTCTTGGTATTTTTTTTCTTTGTTTGAACAGTATTAACCATGAATCAAAAATAACATACTAGCATACATCTACACGACATTTAACGACTTTTTTTTTCTTCACGAGGTTTCTTGGCAACGCACGTTGTAATTTTTTGCCTAGAGTTATGGAAAATTCTAGCATGATGATGATCATTGTTTTTAGAGAAAAAAATAATTGTTTCTTTGAACATACGTATGTTGCATAAAACCTTACTAATCAATTGCCTCATGTAAGGTAAGTTTTGCCTCCACATCATTAGATGTTTGAAAGAGACAAAGCTATCTAATTATTGAAAAAACATTTTTACCTTTTTTTATTATTATTTCCTACAATCTAAAAATATAAGTTTTAAAAAGTTTACGGTGAAGGATGAATATCCTTTTCGTAATATTTGTTTTTAAATATACGTATACACATATCTAGGCGTATTTTTTAATAATTATTTTGATATTGCCATTTTTTCTTCATTTTTATTTATACGGAAAAAATTGTGATAAAATATATGATCGTATGTGTGATTTATGTGTTCATGTTAAAATGAATTCATTTAGATTATTGTGAGAGATTTTCGATAAAGATTGAAATGGGTTTTACAGCAAATAAACACTTTAATATGCTTTAAAGTATCCGACTACGTTCGGAACCGAGATTTTAAAGAAGCGCATAAATGGATAATTTTCATGATATTTAGTGTCACTTAAATTGAAATACATGTATAAAATTGTTTTAAGGACATTTTGACAAAAAAAGTTATTTAAATACAATATTTCGGCAAAAAATTAACTTAGAATAACCTTTTTTCAAAATGTTCTCCTTTTGTGAAAAATGCTTCTGTTATAATAATATTTGCCTGTATATAGCTCAGACCTCTGTACAGAGGCTCAACTATGATTTTTGAAAAATTCACATTATTTTCAGATTTACAGCCAATTGAAATAATTATCGGCGTTTTTTCTTTAAATTTCTCCCCTCTTATGTCGTAAAACATCGATAAACCCACTTCTAAGTTATATATTTCAAAAATTCTAGTTAGGCAAAATATTATTATAATAGAAGCCTTGTTCACTAAAGAAGAATATTTCGAAAATGAGTCATTCTATGTTCATTTTTTGTCAAAATATTGTACTTAAATAATTTTTTATTGTAATACTATTCTTAAAACAATTTTGTATACATTTTCTAATCTAAGTGACAGTAAATATCATTAATATTATCCATTTGTACCAGTGATTCCCAAAGTGGTATATATAGACCCCCATGGGTCTATGATGACCGGCAAGGGGCCCTCGTCAGCAAAAAAATAGTTTGGCGGTCAATGAGGTGTAAGTGGTGGTTTATGTGATAGTGGCTCTCACTAAACTAGATCGTGACTTTAATTTTAAAAGAAAATTTAATCAAGTGGAAACCAAATTTTACTTAATTAGCAGATTTATTTACTAAATTTAATGAGGTTAATTTACTCGTACAAGATGACAGCATAATTTTTTTTTTAAACAGGAACCATTTCAGCATTTCTTTCCACAGTTAAGCTAAAGAAGTATTATACTGGAGGTCCGGAATTTTTTCTCAAATTAACCCAACCAATCTGTCAGCACATTTTAACTACGTCAACATTTAACTGCCTTTTCTTGAGATTTTGAAACCAGGTTTGAAAATACTTTGACTATGGCAATACCACAGTGGGCGATGATTTTATATGGTCACATTGAAAAAAAAAATGTCACGTGACATCAGGAACTGATCGTGATATGCACCATTGAAAATTTTAAAGTTTAGAAACGGATGCCAGGAATTCTGGATTTAAAAAAGTATACCTGTTACTTTTCCGAAGTATGGAATATCGTGAGTAAGTTTTTAATTATTTTTCCTAGTAAGAAGGAGTTTCGGTGCAGTTGCCAATGTCCAAACCAAAAAGGAAACTGGACACTACTAACAGAGGAGATTTAAGGTTAAATCTGACAAGTTTGATACTAAATGTTGAAAATTTGCTATTGTAGCGCCAGATTCATCCCTCCCTTTAAAATCAATTGTGTGTTGTTTGGTTATTTTATTTAACAGTTGTTTTATATATTATTTAACTTATAATTTAATTAATTAACGTATGCTTTTTAAACTTTTAACTCTATTCTTCATTAGTTATAAATTTAATTCTTTTAAAGTAGTAGTCGTAATACTAGCTGTCAAAAAGACATTTAAGGTGATAAATTTGCAAAAATTCGATATTAATTAAGCAAGGGTCTACTCTATACCGAAAAACATGGCAAGGGGTCTATGAGACAAAAAAGTTTGGAACCTCTGATTTATACGCTTTTTAAAAATCACAGTTCCGAACGTAGTCGGATACTTTAAATATTCAGTGCTGCATATAGGTTTTCTTTTTAAAAAAATTTGATTTGAATCTAAATGTCTACTCTTATTGTGGTCCCAAGCGGTTATTGTACAGTAGAGTAAATTCACAAAACCCAAATCAGGACAACTTCTCAGTGTGCATTCTTTTTTATTTCTCTCGCATCACAATGCGATTACACTCAAAAAGCTCGGGGCTAACATAACGCCACAAGTCGTTCTCCCCTTCTAGCCGCTCTCATTCCCTCTGTCTCCTTTGGTCAATGACCTCGCACTTTCTGTGGGTGGGGTAACTGTCCATTGAAGCCCCTTTTAGGGATGGGGAGAAGTTAGAAAAGAAAAGTGTAAACATCTGTACTTGTTATGAATGCCTGTCTTCGACTAATGTAAAAGAATAGGACCCAAATACGGGATATTTATTCAGATATAAAAGTACTCAAACATTGATATTATATTCTGGCTTTACTATCCTGTAGTGAATCTCTTATTTTATCATACTAATTTTTAACCGAGTTGCCGCATTTTTTCTTTTATAAAATGTGTTTCGCATTTTTTCTCCTATACCGTAATGTTAAATGAGCTATCCCTTTACATTTTGAAAGGAAAAACTAATAATGTATGAAATATTTTGAAATTTTAAAAACACTTTATTATAAACAAATGCATAAATTCAGTAGCGCACACAGGAATTTTTCAAGGGGGGTCCGGGGTCGAAAGTTCACCATTCTTATATCATGCTCCTTTTGATTTTGTCGATTTTAGGGAACAAAACACAGTAAAAAACTAATTATTGAATAAATAATTAGCATTAATTAGTAAAATTAATCATTAATAACAAATACTTAATTAAATTTTACGTACTATATACTTAGAATTATAATCAATCGGAAACAAATCAAAGGCTTTGGGGGAGGGGGTCCGGACCCCCCTTGTATGCGCCACTGCCGCAATATTTTAGTTAATGCAACAATTCTGTCCTTAAATTTTGAATTTTTCACGCATGAATTCAAGTGAAATAAAAAAATATGGATGTTCTCTGGCATGAAAATTCTTCATGTTATTGAAATCAAATGTCATCATACTGCGAATCTGTAATGAAATACGTCTAAAACAGTTAAGGATACTTTACAGTTGCCAGCGGAGGGTTTTCGAAAAAATCATATTTTTTCCTTTTTTTTAACAGTTTTATGTATGTGTCTCAAATGTAGAAAATATTACATTTGTCGATATTTTTTAAACAGTTAAAATAGAAATAAAAACTCTCTTGATGTACATATAAAAAATTTCTTTTTTACCTCTTGGAAAAAACTAACCTAAGAAAACTGAAATAACAAAAAAAGAAACGAGTCTTACAGTAGTCGCATGTGATGTGTAACATCTGACATGTTATTGTGGTAAATACGCAATAGTAACTTTTTGCCTGAAAAAATATGAATTGGGTATGATTGGAAATAATTTTCTATCGAATAATTATATCTTTGATGAAAATTGTATTTAATTATAACAAAAGGAGTAAAAAAAAAAAATTCAATATTTTATCAAAAATAATTATTCTTGTTCAATTTGGAGAAGAGCGGAGACAATGGGCTTATGATAATTGAAATATGACACATATACTTGTGATTTCAAAATATTCAAAAACCGTTGAAAAACAGCGTCAATAACAGTACCACTGTTAGCAGTCGAAACATTTTAATTTGAGTTCATTTCGAGCTTGAGTTCATCATTCATAAAAGCTATGAACGGCTCAACTTTTGGCAAACTGAAGTTAAAATCACCACTCAAAATCAAGGGAAGCGAGTGATAATTTTTTTAAAAGAGTAGAACGACCTTCCTTATATGATAAAAGTACAAAATGCAGGAAATCTTAAATTGTTTTTAACCGTTTGATTCGAAGAAATGTATACAACCACCGAAATCACTGTTTGATTACTTTCAAATAAGCATTCTGCCGCACTTATGTCCCCCATTATCATGACTAACGGATTTAGAGTCAAACGCTCGAGTGCTTGATGGCTACTAGAGTTGGGCCCCCGTGTGAGGGGAGCCACGCACTCGCATTGGTCAAATCAAGTAGCGTGCGCTTACGTGACATACTGTTACACACACATCCGTCCCTTTTCACGAAATCCCTCCCAACAAATATCCAGCAACCGAGAGGAAAGATGTTACACATCAAAAAATAGTAATAGTTACCTGCTTCATTTTTTTCAATATTCTTATCTATTTTTGCTATCTGCTGAAACAAAACCCTGTCAAGACAAGTTACAGAATAAGCTTTCGAATGAAAATGCGTATTTTTTTATCGTACGTTCATTGTCGCTCTTATCATTTTTCTTTATCTCTTTCGTCTAATTATTTCAATTGGCGCTGTATTGCAGTCTCATGTATCCCAAGAGTACTTTGGAACATTCCAACAACAAAAAATGTTAGCAAAGGAAATTATCTCTATTATGTAAATGAATATAAGCAGAAGTACAATATTTTTCCAAACCTTTATCACGCAAGTTCAGTGGCTTTCTTTTCCCCTAAAGTAGACTTTTTCAACGTTAATATTGTTCTTTCTGCACTATTACTCAAGTTCTGCAGGCCTTGATCAGGTGTTCTATTTCGCTGCGTTAAAAGGCTTTTTCCTCTTACTTTATCGTTTTCCAACGGAGGAAAGAGAATGAACTGACTCATTCATGGTAGTGGAAGAAGAAACGATCACAGTTCTGACCAACATAATCTGTGAAAAGCGCGCAGTGAATGTGAAGGGGTTTTGAAAAATACTTTTTGTTCAAAGGCAGAATGTTTTTCACTGCGTGAAGTCTAAATTTAGGACTGATTTGTTAATTGAATCTTGATGGATTCGATGGATACAACGGAAGCTGGTCGGCAACTACCCAATGTGGTTGCCGATGAGCATTTAATTCACGTTCATTCCGTTAACAATGATTCTTCTTCATTATTAGACCAATCCAAAGAATTAGATTCCTGGAGCCAGCGCAAAATATTAAAAAATCTGTTTGTTTTGTGCTTTGCGTATTGCTTGCTTTTAACCGGTTTTTGGGCTTTGACAAATCTTGAAAGCACGATGAACGCTGCAAAAGGCATGGGACCAGATTCGCAGGCAATCATTTATGGATTTTCAATGATTTCGTCATTATTTTTGCCCGAATTAACCATCAACAGGTTTGGCTGCAAGAAGATCTTGATCTTTACTACTGTTCTTAGCCTACCGTATATTGCCGCCAACATACATCTGCGTTGGGACAGCTTGATAGTAACTGCTGCCCTGTTCGGCTTGTCGAACGGACCATTTAGTGCAGCATTTACAATGTACATAGACGAAATCGCCCTTCGTTTCGAAAGCAAAGTCACTGCAAATGTTGAATTCGTCATGGCCTGCTTCTTTGGTGTGTTTGCATTCTTCATGGAGAATACTCAGATTTGGGGAAATGCTATATCTTCCTTCGTGCTCAAACCAGAGACCAAGATCCCGGGGATGATGAATCTTACACTTCCTGAAAAGTGTGGTGCTGATTTCGAACCTGAAGTAAATATAACAAATTCAAATCTCATCCCACCTACAGAAGAAGAAAGGTTCCTTCTAATAGGAATATTTGTTGGAATGGGTGTTTTGGCTACTATTTTGTATATAATATTTCTAGACGAATTAGGTAATGACGTTAAAAGAGAGGGATGTGAAGCTGTTGCTGGCCGGTTTGTTGTCTCTTTAAAACACTACAAAACGTTTCATCAAATTATGCTGATACCTCTCACCATAGCTATTGGAATTGAAAGTGCTTTATATTCAAATGAATTTACAGAGGTAAGATCATTTTCTTTCAATCGATTGAAACAATTATAGTTTTAGAAGATGAATTTAGTTAAATGTTAGCGTCAATTTTTTTTTTAAAGATTAGGAATTTTTTATTATTTAAAAAAAATTATCTGTTACCAAATTATTGTTTAATGGCAAATTAATATTTATCCAAATTTTTATAGTGCGATTTATATTTTTCTTTTGGGTGTATTTTTAAGTGATTTTTTTTCTTGCTTAAATCATGCAGCATAAAATACTAATACTTTACTTTTTCTGTTATTTTCACACATTATATTTTCTATTTGGTAAAAGTTTTACTGCTGCTGGCGCTCATATTATTATTACTTCAAATAGATAATAGTTGAAAAACTTTAATGAAAATTAAAATTTTTAAACTGTTTTTCATCTTTTAGAGATGTATAAGTTGTTGAAGAAAGTTCCGATTTAAAATTATTTGTATCGTTATAAAAGGATTTGTTTTACTGCTTTTTTTTCATTTTACTTGTTATTCAATCAACTAAATTTAGTGCGTAGATAGCTATAATTTATTAAAGGAATATATGACTAAATTAATTATTTCATTATTTTATTAGTATTTGAATAAATATCACTCGAATCAGAAGTTCTTAAATTTTTCTGAAAAGTTTTAATTTATAAGTAAGATCTTTGACTCCTGTTAGGGGAGAGGAAAAAAACTTGCTCTGTGAGGAAAAAAATAAGCATTTTATTTATTTATTTTAAAAAATTCTGTAAACAATTGAATTTTGTCGTTAATGGACTTATTTGGGATCTGTCTTTCTATATGTGATAAACTACACTAACACACTATTTTTTGTAAGAAAAAGAAATATATACTCATCTGGTATTTGAAAAATTAAAATGGAGAATTTTGGTAGATTTATTAATGATTGTGATTGGATACTGTTTTACCTATGTCTGTCATTTAAGTCACTATAAATGCATGTTCCAATGATAAACAAACAATCTTTTTTTTAAAATGCTTGCTGTGTTTTATTCCTGGTAATCTTCGAAGTCTGGATATCATTTCCAAGGGGCGGAAATCATTTTCTCTCTTTCATATCTGATGACATTTCTTCTCTTTTAAGATTAAGTTCGTTTTTGGTTCTTAAATACACGACTAATTCAATATTTCTTTGAGAGGTTAAATTGTACAATAACAATACATATACAAATTCGTATCAAAGTAATACTGTTTGAATATAATCGCATTCGAACAGAAATCCAAGAAAAATTTAATTTAAATTCTTCAAATATATTGCTTTGTACTTTTCTACTGTGTTACTAATATTCAAAATGAATTATTTTGTTACAAAACGTTTGCCTAGATTTTTAAATAAAAATTATAAATGGAAGTGTTTATGCGCATTAATTTTGTTTACGTTAATTACAGAACTGTTCTTGTAAAAATCGGTCAAGTTATAACAAAAGTTGTGTTTTTTCTTTTTTGCTTGTAATTTTCTAATTTTCTTCTAATTTTATGATAATGAAAGTTAGTCGTAAAAATATTTTCAGACATGCAGTGTGTAAAATATATAGATAAATATTTATATCGTGGGGCAGGGGGGGAAAGCAGTGGTAAAATATTTTGGTTCAAACAATTTTGTTCTGAAACTCATAAAAAAAAGTCATTCAGGATGTAATTTCTAATAATTTATGTAAAAGCGCTTTTTACAATTGTTTAAGACTTTTTTTTATAAATATTAAAATGCTTTCATAAGCTTCACTTGTATGTAACGGAATCTTTGAACTCGATTTTTACCCTTTTAAAAGATCAGGTTAATTCGAAATTTAGCACACTTGTCAAGGACCGATGACAATACAATAATTTCATAATTTTGTTCCGTTGTCCTGATCAGGATCATCAGGATTAACTTTTTCCAGATTTGGCGACTATTTCCATACACCATTTCCAGATTTGGCGACTAAAATATTGTTACAACCCTAAAAGCGAAAGCGCTCCTGCTTAAACTAAGACATACAGTCTGTTTTTCTAAATTCTCTTGGCGGATCTGTGGAATGAAACATCATTTATTGCTTCATTTTACCAAAACAGCTGAGAATTGATTCAGAGGTCACCGGATTAAAAAAATAATTTCTCACGAACTCTTCGATTCAAAACGTGTACTTTTATGTCTAATGCTGATGCAAGTTTCAGAGAGAATATTGAGCTCTTAGTGAAAAACATCATTGATTTATATAGGGTGTTTTTTAAAGGTATAGAACTTTAAATTGTAATAAAACAACGGTGTATTATTCGATTGACATGAATATTTTTTATTCGAAAGATAATCTTGTGGCATTACATTTTAAATATGATTTCTGGCATAGGACTGCCACGGCTGGCTCGGATGTAGTCAATCTGGACGTCCAATTTTCGATGACTTTTTCCAACATTTGTGGCCGTATATCGGCAATAACACGGCGAATGTTGTCTTCCAAATGGTCAAGCGTTTGTGGCTTATCCGCATACACCAATGACTTTACATAGCCCCACAGAAAATAGTCTAGCGGTGCTAAATCACAAGATCTTGGAGGCCAATTCACAGGTCCAAAACGTGAAATTAGGCGGTCACCAAACATGTCTTTCAATAAATCGATTGTGGCACGAGCTGTGTGACATGTTGCGCCGTCTTGTTGGAACCACAGCTCCTGGACATCATGATTGTTCAATTCAGGAATGAAAAAGTTAGTAATCATGGCTCTATACCGATCACCATTGACTGTAACGTTGTGGCCTTCATCGTTTTTGAAGTACGGACCAATGATTCCACCAGCCCATAAAGCGCACCAAAGAGTCAGTTTTTCTGGATGTAACGGTGTTACACTTGTGGATTAGCTTCACTCTAATGCGGCAGTTTTGTTTGTTGACGTAGCCATTCAACCAGAAGTGCGCTTCATCGCTAAACAAAATTCGCTTATGAAAATCGCGCGTAATCAAGTAATTTATTCTCAGTTTGGTTTGGCAATTCATCAAAACGATCATCAAGCAAGGCGTAGATTCGTCGAATGGGTCCAAAACGAGATTGCCGTTGTTCCCGATTTTCATAAGCGAATTTTGTTTAGCGATGAAGCGCACTTCTGGTTGAATGGCTACGTCAACAAACAAAACTGCCGCATTTGGAGTGAAGCTAATCCACAAGTGTATGTCGAAACACCGTTACATCCAGAAAAACTGACTGTTTGGTGCGCTTTATGGTCTGGTGGAATCCTTCTTCAAAAACGATGAAGGCCACAACGTTACAGTCAATGGTGATCGGTATAGAGCCATGATTACTAACTTTTCATTCCTGAATTGAACAATCATGATGTCCAGGAGCTGTGGTTCCAACAAGACGGCGCAACATGTCACACAGCTCGTGCCACAATCGATTTATTGAAAGACACGTTTGGTGACCGCCTAATTTCACGTTTTGGACCTGTGAATTGGCCTCCAAGATTTAACACCGCTAGACTATTTTCTGTGGGGCTATGTAAAGTCATTGATCTATGCGGATAAGCCACAAACGCTTGACCCTTTGAAGACAACATTCGCCGTGTTATTGCCGATATACGGCCACAAATGTTGGAAAAAGTCATCGAAAATTGGACGTCCAGATTGACTACATCCGAGCCAGCCGTGGCAGTCCTATGCCAGAAATCATATTTAACATGTAATGCCACAAGATTATCTTTCGAATAAAAAAAAAAAAAAAATTCATGTCAATCGAATAATACATCGTTGTTTTATTGCAATTTAAAGTTCTATACCTCTAAAAAAAACACCCTATACCTTTTTCCGCATGGAATACTTCAAACTATAGCTCTTCCAGATTTCCTTCAGTTGGTTCGTCCTATATTTTGTAAACCAGGCCGTATCGGCTCACCGATAGGATACCAATGGGTATTTCAGATTCTAAAAAGTGACGCATTTAAGATTAATTCATCAATGAATAAATGACATTTTAACAAACCAAAAAACATACTTTTATTATAGATCGAACTAAAAAATAAAAAGTATAAATTATAGTTTAAAAAAAACCTAAAAAACATGCCTTTATAATTAATCGAGCTAAAAAGTAAAAGAATTAAATCTTAATATAAGAATAAAATGATTAACGAGAAAATTAATGTCATTGTAGTAAAAGTATTGAAAGCTTTGTACTACATTTTTACACTAACTCAGCATTTCAGAATAGAATTAGTAAGAAATTATAACAATTGATATAGAGCACCCCACGCTTTTATACCCCAAAGACATTAATTTTCTCGTAAATCATTTTATTCTTATATTAAGAATTTTATACTTTTTAATTCTATTAACCATAAAAGCGTGTTTTTAAGGTTTTTTTTTTCAAACTATAATTTATTTTTTATTTTTCAATAAATTTTTAATGATATTATTGTGAGCTATTAATTAATAATATTAAAAAAATAATATTAAAATATATTTACAAGGTACATTTAGAAAGAAAAATTTGATACCAGTTAAAATATTTTCAATCAGTTTATTTTTTTATTTTTATCTTGTCTCTAATTATTTCGTTCTTTGATACCTACTTATCAACATTATCTTTGTCTGTATAAATTCTCTGAACTTATTTAACAACAAAATAATAATAAAAAGTACCTAGAAATAGATTTATCACCTTCGATTAGTAATAACAAATGCAATAAATATTTTTAAGTGGTTGTCACAGAAACACTAGCGTCGAAATATCAAAGAGCTGTTAGGATTGCTTAATGTGTCTCGTTAGATAAAATGTCTGAAAATTCTTAAAACAGCTGTCAACTTTCTCTATGCTTTAATTTTCTTCGATAATCTATTGTTCTTGAATGCTTTCATAATTGATTTCATTTTAAAGAAAAAGAAGGAATCAACTATAGTTTTCATGGCGGTGAATTTAAATTTGAAAAAGTGAAAAAATAGTAAGTTTTTGTTTACGTCTTTTGAGGCATTAAACTTCCTGTACCATATTGATAGTTCTAGCTTCAATAAAAGATCAATTAGTGGATGGTGAATTTCACTCGCAGAGAATCTATCAGAATGACATCTGCAGTAAATAAGGAAAAAGTGTCTTATGCAGTTGTTGTGGATCATAACACGAAAATTCATAATTCTAACAAAGAATCAACATGTTTACTCAACTCACCAAGAAATTTAGAACAAATGAGTCGTGGAAGAATCTTAAAAAATCTGTTCGTCTTGAGTTTTTGTTACTGTCTTTTCTACACTGGATTCTGGGCCTTGACAAACCTTCAAAGCACCATGAACTCGTATTCAAACATGGGACCCTATTCGCAAGCTGTAATCTATGGGTTTTCAATGGCGTCTTCTTTGTTTCTTCCCAAACTGATCATCGAAAGATTCGGTTGTAAAAAAGTACTCATCACTTGTACTTTCCTGTGCTTACCTTATATTGCCTGTAATGTATACCTACATTGGGAAACCTTATTGTTCTCTTCGGCTCTATATGGATTAGCCAGCGGGCCTTTCAGTGCTGCATTGACAATTTACATTGACGAAATTGCTTTACGTTTCCAAAAGACCATCACAGAAAAAGCAGAATTTGTCATGGCTTGCTTTTTTGGTGTCTACACGTTTTTCATGGAAAATACTCAGGTGTGGGGCAACGTTATCTCTTTTCTCGTTCTCAAACCGGATAAGAATGTTATGAAGAAACTGGATGCTTCTTTGAAGAAATGTGGTATCATATTCGAAATTAATTCGAATTTATTGAACTCGAACTTAACGCCACCCACAACAGAGAAAAGAATTCTACTGATTGGAGTCTTCGTGTCAATGGGCCTGTTAGCACTTTTCATATTTGGATTGTTTTTGGATCCCTTGAAGAGTGATGTCAAAAGAGAAGGCTGCACAGGGGTTGGCGATCGGTTTGTTGTCTGGTTGAAACATTTTGTAAATTTACAGCAGATTTTGCTGATACCTTTAACTACATTCATAGGGATGGAGAGCGCGCTGTATTCAAATGAATTTACACAGGTAAGATATGTTGCTTGAGAAAAAAAATAAGCTATAATAAACTAAATAAATGCATTTTATATTATATCTTGTTATTGAAATTTTAATTCAAGTCCAAATGTACAGTATTTAAGTGTTACGTTATCTGAAATACTTTCCTCTTTAAGAACATTTTTAAAAATTTTATTAATTTTTTTTGCAGTCTATTCATGCATATCTTTTGTTTTCTGAGATAGTGTGGAAGAATATTATAGGAATTTTGAAAGTTAACATTATTTTTCTCTTAAATATGTTTTCAAAACTCGTTCTGGGTTTTATATATAATTTAAATTATCTTTTTGCTTTATTTATCAAGTTTTATTAAACTGATGATTAAATAGTGCAATAATATTTTTTGAACTTGTTATTTTTCATTTAATGTACCGTAAAATCCGGCGTATAACACGCACCTGTATATAACGCACACCCATACTTTCAAGCTGCATTTTTTAATTTTTAGGTATATTCGCCATAAACGCTCACCCCCTTTTTAACGAAGAAACCTGAAATGTACGTATCCAATGCTGGTTTATTTTGAAGAGATTTATTCGAGGTATTTTTCTAAGCTTTTGCAAAATTTGTATACTTTTAGCACTACAACTTTTAAAGTTCATTTAGAAGGCCATTTCTTTTAAATAAACAGTATTTCGAAACATGTAAAAATCTAATTTTTATATGTTCAACTCTTTTTTTAATTTTCTAGGTTATCATTTTTATACCGGCGTATAACGCACACTCGTAAATTTCGATCTTATTTTTGATTTTAAAAGTGCTCTTTATACGCCAGATTTTACGGTAGTTTAATCATTTCAGAACCATGCATTGGTAATTCAGAATCATGCCCTGTTAATTGAATTAAATAGCCAAAATGGAAACTTAAATTTTTTAATTAGAATAATGGTTATAAATATTCACAACTTAATATCGTTTTACTGTTTTATATGTTCTATTCTTCAATGTAAGCGTATTTATTCTAATGCAAAAAGGAAAGTAAATGTAAAGAAAAATAGTAATAAACTTTATGAAACATCTTCCTTTCTCGTAATTTTTTAAAAATTAATAAAATTAATATTGCTTTAAATATTTTTACTGTGCTTTTCCAATTAATAACAGTTGTTAATGTAATATCTTTGCAATTAATAGGAAAGAAAGTGTGTTTGCTTATGACCACGCGACAGAAGTGATAACTTCAAATTTTGCAATGTTATTTCAGAGATTAGTTAGGTGAATAAAAAACAAGGGGATATATTAGAATTGTCATATAAAATTATTTATTCATATGTCTGTACTCATAAAGTAATACTTTTTGCGAAATATGTATTCATATTTGTGAATTAATTGTATTCTTCGAAGGAAACACTAGGTTTTTGGTGGCTGAAATAGGTTATAAATACTTTAGATTCAAAATTATTTAAATATCTAAAAAAAATACCGCCAAGCGTTGTTCCGTACTTTGCCGTACTTTCATTTGGCTCATTTGACATAATTAAATTGAATTTTGATTCTCCAAAAAATCTGCTAATAGCTTTGATTTGTCTTTTGAAAAATCTACATTAAAATCCCCACTTAAAATAATAGGCAATTTGTTCAGAAAAGTTGATCTGGCTTCAGTGTAGGCAACTAAATTTTTGTGAATGAATTTGATAATTTTCTCTACACTTCGATTTGGTGGAATATAAGTAGTAACCATTAGAGAGAGAGAGAATTATATTTGTCCATTTTGTTTTCTACAATTCTCTGCACAAATTTCTACGATACATGACTCATTAAACCCAAATGATTCAGTAGTATTTGATGCTACATCCATTTCTGAAGTGACATAAGTTGCCGTATCTTTCTTATTTTTATATATAGAAACTCCACCAGCTCAGTGATTGTCTTTGGAATTTAGCAATACAATGAAAATTTGGATCATCAATATTTTCTTCATTATTTATCCAAGTTTCTGTTAAAAACAATATAGTTACATATTGCATTACACTGTCATCGAGATCCAAATCATGTGCACGTTAACTTTGACAATTCAAAGACTATATTGATATTTTTTTTTGTGGAAATGAAGTTTGTAAAGATATCTGTAATTGCTTTAAGTTTGTTTTGTGGTAACCTTTTAAATTCATTTTGTAGATTTCTGAAAGATGAAGATTCTCTTAGGCCATGGAAGAATTTTGGATCGGAATTTTCCGCAACACTCGCAATGTAAAGTTCTTTAGGAATTTACATTGTTAACGGAAAATTCCGATCCATTGTTACGAGCGTTACAAAGCCGAGCATAATAATGCTTGGCTTTTTAAAACGTATCATTCT
Organism: Trichonephila clavipes; assembly: GCA_019973935.1. Lineage (NCBI taxonomy): Eukaryota > Metazoa > Arthropoda > Arachnida > Araneae > Nephilidae > Trichonephila > Trichonephila clavipes. The sequence goes on from BMAU01002535.1 coordinate 52,111, forward strand.
TGTTCATTCTCCAGCAGAACGCGCCTAAAGAAGTTATTACTTAAAAAAAAACTGAAATAGGATTTTAAGAATTAGATTGAGGGGTTACATTATAACTGTTTTTATAGAAATTATAAGTCCCCAAAATATTAGAATACTATACAGAAAAGAATTTTTTTAAATGAATTCATTACTGTATATGAAAGAAATGTATTGAGTTGAATATGTATTTCACACTTTAATGGAAAAAGCTATTTAATGAAAACTGAACAGTTGATGATGATTTCAATTAGTAGTAAAAAAAAATATCTAACTAAAATCTTCTTTATCACACACACATAAATAGATGAAGCTTATGGAATCAGTATTGTAACAAAGTTCATGTAACGATACTCAGTTTGATTTGTTTTTCCTTAAAATTTTGCTCATTTTGTGGAATTGCGATTTTCTAAATACAATACATTTAGAAACTAATAATTTTCTGATGACCCAGAAAATGGTATTATAAATAAAGATTTACTTGTAGTGCGTTCATTTGTAGACAGGAAAATTATAAATTATTTAAAATTATTATGATTTCAAACGTTGAATTTTGGAAAATTAAAAATTTGTACGTACAAAATAGTTAGATCGAGGTATTGTGACCATTATATACCTTTTGAGGAAATTCTAAGCAGAAAGTTGACTTATTTAATCTTAATATACTAATGATAATTTTTTTTTATTTCTATTACACTGATTTTTTTAGCATTTCCCTCCCTTAAAAATTATTAGGTAAATACCCACTAAGGGAATATAAGAAAGTAAAGCAATTCTGTTTAGGTTTGACTTTGAAGTGGTTCAAAAATGGAAATTTTGCACTTTGTAAGCAATTCCTTTATCATAAATATAAAAGTAATGCGTTGTATAAATTCTTAGTTGTGTTAGAACTGGTCCTTAATTTTTAAAGTCTACGTGTGTGATTATTGGCATGTTTGTCAAAAAATAAAATAGAACGGACAGTGAAAAAAAAAATGAACGAATTTTTTAAAATAAATAATATTACTTGTTCATTCCTTTGTTAATTTTATTCTTTGTTCTATAGCTTTATTCAGGTATTGTAATGATGCATAAATTCGCCAAGATTACACGTCTAGTAATAAAAAGAACCTGCCCTGAAGGCTGTGTTAGCCATATGTACGAGAGCATGAACTTAACGCGGAACGCTTTTTCAAACAGAATAAATGCCTCAATTTTTATAAAAATTTGTGCCGTTGTAACTCATGCATTTGTTTATAAACTTGTGTTTTTGAAATTTCAAAATATTTCATAAATAATTAATTTTTCCTTTTAACATGTGAAGGGATAGCTCATTTAGCATTTCGGTATAGAAGAAAAAATGCGAAACACGTTTTTAAAAGAAAAAAAAAGGTGCCAACACGGATAAAAATTAGTATAGTAAAATAAGTGATTCTCTCTTTACAGCAGCGATACTCAAATTGCGGCCCAGTGGTCTCTTTTAAGTGGCCCGGTAATGGCCAATTGCTCTGAGGAATTCATTTATGCATGAAAATTTGGTGGGGAATTCTTAGTTAAAAAATCAAATATATCAATGTTGCTTCTTGCTGTCGATGTCGTATGGGTGCGAATTAATATATTTTTTCTGATTAGAGTGATAATAGACAACAGTGGAGTAGCGACCATTTTATGAGTGGAACTAACTTCTAACTATCTTTCATATCTTGTAAGCGAAAAATATTCGAAGAAAATAGATTTTTTCAAGACGATAGAGAAGTTGGCTGTTTTGTAGTGAAAAATAAGCTTGGTTTAGTAATTGTTTGTCACGAAAGTGTTGTATTTAAAAGTACCAATAAACATGAATCTCATTCAATTACACTTTCCCTCGAAGATCTTTTTCAAGATGTGATAAATAGGATTTCTTGAATAATCTTTACAACATCAAAAAGTGTTTTGTTAGTGGTAATGTCACAGCAGAGTAACAAAGGCACCCTATGAAATTTTTTACGTTATTGGTAATCATATGAAACCGTTTACTGATACAGAAATTGTGAAAGAGTGATTCTTAAATACTTCCAATTTAGAAACAGTGACAAAAATAAAAAATAATTTTAAAAAAAAGAAGCAAAATAGGAGTTTTAATATTTTGATCAATTTCCCCATTTTAACTTTTCTATGTTATCTTAGTCTTAAAGCATTTCTCCCCTGCCCCCTCCATATTTCTCATGTTGCGGCCCGCGTGAAATAGCGAACATATGTATGCGGCCCGCAGAAAAAAAATGTTGAGTACTCCTGCTCTACAGGATAGCGAAGCCAGAAGGAAATATTAATGTTTATGTACTTTTACATCTGAAACTATACTCCAAATTTGGGTCCTATTCTTTAACATTAGCCGAAGACAGCCTGAAAGGAAATATTTTTTTTTTTTTTTTTTTGCTATTTGGCGAACGCCAAACCATTAGGTTTAAAATTTAACGCCAAAGGTCATTTCGGTTTTTTTAATCTTTAAGAAGTTCAGTCGAAGTACTGCTCTTTCAGTTGCCTTTGTTTCTTCTCAGTTCTTATGAAAAGCTCTCTCTCTCTCTCTCTCTGCCGACGTGGTACCTTCAATTCAAATAGTTCTTTTGAGATCTGTGAAATCTGCATGTTTAGTGTATTTTAAATCAAGATTTAAAAAAAAGGAGAAATACTGATGCATTTCTCTTCAAACAGGACAATCTTGAGTTTATTGTCTGTTTCGCTCTCTAGTATTGGCTCAGTAAAAATTAATGCAACCCCGTTTATCCGGTCGTAAATGATTTTGGCGTAGTTCGCTTGAGTTGGCATTTTAATATTCTGCGAAATAATTTTATTTAAGTTGCAGAATCCGTGTTTGTTTTAAATAGATAAGAATTTAAAGAAGAAAATCTTTTTGAGACTTGGTGCGCTTATATATAACGACCTTTTTCTCGCAATGGTAGCGAAAATATTAAATATACGAAAAAAAGTTGTCGCTTTATTTTGAATTATTTTATTCTGTGTCAATTATTTATAATTTTTTAATAAATGCATTATAATGCATCTGATATTTTATCTGTTTTTAACTTATCGGACAAGCTTCTTTTTCCTGTTCAAGGGTGAAAGGAATTGTAATATTGATGCGATTGTTTACAAGTGTTGATAACATGAGATTAAAATGCGCAAAAGCTCAGAAAGAATCCTTTATTTTTTTCCCATTGGTTATTCTGAAAAATTATCACAGTTTGAAGGACATTTTTTTCAGTTTACATTCTGATGACGACGATAGCTGTGTGTATCACTTAACACCTTCAAACAATAACGTATGATTTGTTAACTAGTGTGGGGGATTGCATCTATTCTTCTCTTTTTACTTTTTTTTTGTCAGATGATGTGTTTCGATTTTGATAAGAGTATGTCAAAAAAGTTTTTGGGTGTGAAAAGTTGAATCAAGCATAATGACTAGTAACAATTAAGAAAAATTCGTTCTTTTTGCGACAGTTTAACCAATTCAAGAATCACAATGGATAAACCGGTGCGAGAGCATATGTTGTCAGAAGTGGCAGATGATTTAAGACAGAATCCTTGCATCAATGAAGATGAAGATGATTTAGGTTTAGGTGATAAAAGTAAGGCAAAAAGAATTCGAAAAAACTCCCTGAGAAATTTAATTGTGTTTGCAGTGTGCTATTTCTTGTGCTATACCGGATTTTGGGCATTGTCAAATCTCCAAAGCACGATGAATGCCGCTGGTGGCTTGGGAGATTATTCTCAGGCAGTCATTTATATCTTTTCCATGATATCTTCCTTATTCCTGCCCAAAGTGTTGATCGACAAATTTGGCTGTAAGAATATTCTAGTTTGGGGTACACTCGTGTGTGCCTTCAGTATAGCATCAAATATGTTTCTGCGATGGGACTTAATGATGACCGCAGCCGTTCTTTTTGGACTGGTCAATGGACCCTTTGTTGCTGCACAGACCTACTACATCGATGAAATGGCCACTCGGTTTCAGTCGACCATCCGCGGAAACTTGGAATTTATCATGGCTCTCTTTTTTGGAATTTTCTTGGTTTTTTCCGAAAGCACCCAAGTATCGGGAAATTTGCTATCATATTATATTCTCAACCCACCCCCAGAAAATGTTACTGATCCAACCGAATGTGGAGCTGAGTTTATTCCATCCGCAAATGATACAAATCAAAATTTAAATCCTCCATCTGATTATGAAAGACACCTATTGGTTGGTATCTACTTGGGCATGGCCTTGTTGTCTGCTGTTATTATGGTTGTTTTTCTGGACCCTTTGAAAAATGACCTTAAGGAAGGGAAGGGATGTAAAATTATGCTTGAACGTGTTGCATCTGCCTTCAAACATCTCCAGGATCCTCATCAGCTTCTACTACTTCCCCTAAGTGTATATATTGGTTTGGAAGGACCTTTTTATGCAAATGAAGTTACACAGGTATGAGATTAATTTTCTTGAATTTTTTTTTGAAAATAGGTGTGGGGGGGATTATTTTTAATGAAACATTTTTATCTCATGAAAATAATAAGTATTTATTCCCCATTGCTTATTTGGGGGGTTTTGTGTGAGCATTTAATGCTCACACAAAAAAGGCTGATCCGATATATATATTATGAAAGTATACTACACTTATTATTCTAATAATAAAATGTCTAAAATCTAGGCATATTTATACGTTTCATCATCTTCAACTTAACCAAGAATAATGGGGAAATACTGATTGACTTTAAAAGACTGAAAAATGAAAATTATGAACTGAAGTTAATTTTGTTTTGTTTTGTTTAAGAACTTTTGTTGTAAATTCTAATATTGATGATTTTTATGTGCAATATTGTATGCAGTGATATTAACATTACAAAAGCAAATTATGTATTTAAAAAAACAGCACTTTTTGATTATATATGTATATAAACTAACTATATTAATATGTTATAAATATTTTTTTCTTAGATGTCAATTTATAAAAACAATAATTTTTTTAACATATGTTTTGAATACTTTAATTCAAAACATTTTAAATTAAAGTAGTTAGGTTTTTTTTAAATTTAGAAATTTAATATATAATAATTAATTATAAAAGTAAATATATTTTACTTTTTTAAAGAACTCTTCGAATATAATAATTTCGGTCCTTGCTATTTTATTTTTTTAAATGAGAATTTTTATCTAGCAGTTAGCATGTAAGAAAAATACCTGATCATTATATTTAATTAATTTCAAACCCAGAACTTGATTTGAAAGCACCAACCATGATTTAATAATTGAGTAAATTTATTTTGTAGAGTAAGTTGAATTGAATTTTTTTGCAAATGGTTTAATATTTCTGACGTGCATATTTTGTATATATATACAATGTTTTTATTTCACATAAGTACTAAATCAATAGTTCTCTATAAACTAAGTTATTAATTTGCCTTGTTAAAAAAATTGTTTTTCTAACTAAATGTATCAAACTAAGAATTTAATTTGTTGATTCTTCAGAAAAGTCAGTTTTAAGAGCAGTTATCAGTAATATGGTAATGAGTGAGAGAATAAGAGATAAACTCGCATGAGAGACAGATTATATAATTTTTAAGTAACGAAAAGAGATAAACTCGCATGAGAGACAGATTATATAATTTTTAAGTAACGAAAAGAGATAAATTGACAATGAGAGAGATTATGTAACTTTTAAGTGTCATGTGACTGATAAACAAAATAACAAAAAACGAATATGGAAGTAATAAACTAACTGAATATGTTGTAGATAAATATGACAAATGTTCCGTGTTGAATGTGTGCATAAATATATCAATGAACTAAGAAGCTAAATAGAAAATTATTATGTCGAATTTTATAATGTTCTTAATCTTATCTTAATCTCAAATGTATTTCGAATCAACTTATTCACGACTAGCATTTTACTAAAATACACTCAATGGCTAAATTCATGTGACGTCATAGGTACATGATAAAAGCAATCACGTGTTTCCTGCCGTTCAATTTATGCACTTCGTTGTTACCAGCTTTTGCCTTTGCAGAAACTTTCTTTTAAAAAGTACATATTTGTGAGTGAGTGAATATTAACGTTGCACTATTCAGTGACTCGAGGGCTTTTGGCAACGGACCTCGTAATTTTGAACTATGGTCAAGTGACGAGGACGACACCTGAGCTGGCACCCCTCTAATAGCTTCCACATCTCACCAACGGGAGAGCGTTTGAGCCTCGACATATTTAACGCGCATTTCCCCCCTACACGGCGGGTCTTCAACGGAACAAGGCTCGAACTCATGACGCGCCGGCCACGAGTCTGTTACCTTGACCACTAGGCTACCGCGGCCACAGTACAATATTTGTCAAAAATAATAACGTATGTAGGTAAATCAAATGCTCTTGATTTAAAAAACAAGTATACTATGTATATTTTTTTAGTTTTCAAAACCATTTTGAAGAATCTTAACACCTGATAATCTTTATCCAATTAACAAATTTGAAATTTTTTCTAAATTTTCCTAGTAGAACCACAAGTCTAATTCCAGTTTTGAATTCAATGGAGAACCCGTGATTGCATTTATCATGTGACCGCCCTGAATATAGTCTGTTGGTTAAATGGTTTACATTGCTTTTTTTAAGATCTGATATTGAATAATATGTTTTGTTAATGTGCGATATGCAAAATAGCGAAAATATTTTTACGCTGGAGCTTCTCCACCATAACGATGTATATTAAAATAACTTGTTAATTGTTTTAATTGTAAGACAAATTCTTTGTTAATAAAATGATGTTAAAAATTAGTAAACTGAAATAACTTGTACACATACACAAGCCTATTTAAAAACAAAACATAAAAACATTTCATCTTAGAGATTTTTTTATGGAAGTTAACTGAGTGTGAATTCATATTTATGCAATAATAATAAATCTTATTCTTATTTACAGAAGGTATTGTACCTTATTTTCTCGTTTGCATTTTGAGATAAAACTTTGGCAACTTCAGAGTAATCATCTGCTAATATTTTCTTTTGATTGTAATTAAAGTAAAAGATTTATTTTTTTTTTGAAAATGGCTTCTAAAATCAATAGATGGCTCGAGGGTTACGTAACTGCTCCTTCCGAGTAGAAATATTTGCATCAACAAATTATAAAGCGGTGTAAAAATCCAAAAGTCCCGGTTATTGCATTAAAAAAAAGGTATTTATAATATACTAGCTGGTATACCCGTTCTTCGCACGGGTGAACTGAAAAATTAAACAACACAGATTGAAGGGAGAAGAAGTTTTTAATGAGTTAATTTTATGTGAATTGCAAATTAAACAAAAAAAGCTTTTGGCATATCTCAGCTAAACAAAAAAAAGAAAAAAAAAAACACCTTTGTTAAATTTTAAGTATGTAGATCTAATAGCTGATAAAAAGGATTTTTTTTTATTTATAATACCTCGTAACACTCTTGTGGGTCGATTTTTCTTGAGGGTCTATTTTTCAAAATACCTCCCTAAGCTGATCTCTGCTCAGCAAAAGTAACACATTGTTAAAAGTTTTGCGTAATGAACGCTTAAAGTAGTGTAAATAATTTATATCTGAAAGTGTAATACATTAATATTACTTTCTGTTGTATTTATTTTATTTTAAAATTGTAATATTCGCAAGCAACGCCGTTTCTTAAATTATAATGGCGATTTAATGAAAAACATAGCGAAAGGTTAACGATAGAGTCAAGTTGGCAAATGCCTAGCTACTTTCGTAGCTCGAGCTTTATTAGAGCTTTGTAAGACCCGCCGTGTAGGAGAGAAATGCACTTTAATACTTTATCCAACCGCATTATGATTTACTGCAAATTTTTCCATACAATATTTTTTTTGGATCACTACATTTACAAATTAAGGGATATACATAAACAAAATGCAACAAGTTGGAAAATTTAATCACTTAGAGCTAATAAATTAATTAAAGATATTCCACTGTAAAATTAATTATATACACCTTTCACTTAAAATAAGTAGTCAAATCATTTTCCAAGGTCTTCACTAACATACAAAAACATAAGACACTTAAATTTTGACATAAACTATTTTTTCGGGACAAAAATAATAATCTTTGCAATCCGCTGAAAACGCCGTCAGCTGAAAACGCAGTATCTGCTACAAAACTATTCGGCTTCCCCGCTAAAATACTCATCATAGAACCCGTGCTGCCATATATCTTGGAAGAGTGGATTTCAAAGAATATTCCTGCTAAGTATTGGTAGAATATTCCTGCTAAGTTGGTGTGGTGTGGTAGTTAGGAGAAGGGGGTGCCAGCTCAAGTGTCGTTCCCGTCACTTGACCATTGTTCAAAATTACGCGGTCCGTCTCTAAAAGCCCTCGTGTAGCTGAACAGTGCGATGTTAATATTCACTTACACACTCCAAAAAATACAGTACAGTAGTTATTTTTATACTTAAAAACGCAATATCTGCCTATTCAATTAAAATTATAGCGTTGTAATTAACTACTAACCACAAACAAAATTTCAAAATTTGTCCAAATGATGCAGTGTGAAAGAGAAAGTTTATTTACTTTAAGTACCAGAACCGATAAAAGCATTTATTTTGAAAAAAGATCAATTTCTTACTACCAAATGTGCATAATAAAATCATAAAAACATTAAAATGAAGATAGATTTATAACAACCTGTCCCTTCAAAACGTAGTTTTATTCTGAAATAAAAAAAAATAGGCATTATTCTGATCACAGGAATTAATTAGAAGCGAGCCCCTTGCGTAGCCAAAAAAAAAGAGTTTTTCACAAACAAAAGATAGGTATATGCTGTGGTGGGCTTTTTTGCAGCGCAAGCCAGAATTGCTTGTAGGTGGCAGAATTTTTTCCTACTTACTTGACAAATATCGTTATATTTTGGACAATTTTTACAAATTTTTATAAATTATAGCCTATGCTATAAATTATAGCCTATGTGTTATTCTGATGTATAAGCTATATTACTGTAAAGTTTCATTAAAATCCATTCAGTTGTTTTTGCGTGAAAGACCCACAAAGATACTCACAAACTTTCGCATTTATAATATATATTAGATTAAATTTGAAAGGAAAAAACCCCATTTAGCTGAAGTTAAAAAAGGAAAACATGGCCATGAAACCTCATTCTAATACTGTTCGAACGCTTGCTACCATCAAGAAAGTGAAGCCTCTGATTCTAAAAGAAAATCTGACGACTCAAGGATTCGTTACATCAAAACTGCACTGCTTGACAATTGCTAAGTTACAGTTACGTTTTTCGGAATAATTAAGATTAGACAATGTTTGAAGAAATGAAACTAAGAAAATATTTAGTAGGAACGATAAGCATTTATTTTAGTGAAAAATGGGGTACTGATATCGCCACATCGAAAAGTATAAAAGCTTAATAAAAAAAGATGCTCATTGGATATTTCCAAACAGCCACAAAAAATTGATCTTCAGGGGAAAATTGATTGATCAAACGTAAGAATGATGCAGACATGAGTACCTTAGATGTGTGTTGACCACGAATACTAATGCACACATTTTGCATCTATTCACTTTACTCTTCACTAAACTGCCGAGGAGTCTTTGGGGGATATTGTCCAACTCCTCTCTCAAGGCGTATTTGAGCTCTTACACTGTACAAGGAGGGATGGTTCTTTGTGCAATACGTCTACCAAAAGAGCAACCCAGGCTTTTTCAACAGGATTTAGATTGGGAGAGTAAGCAGACCATTGTATACGGAGAATATTTTTACTTTGCAGTGTGTCCGATACCTCAACGCTACTGTGTGGCCGCTCATTATCTTCCATAAACAGAAAGTCTGGACCTACAGTACTCCTAAAAATACAAATATGATCCAGAATAATCTCTCTACACAATACTGTTGCGAAGTAAAGCTTCCTCGCTCAAAGATGTGAAGCGGTGTTCTGCCATTGTGCATGATGCCTGCCCACACCATCACGCCTGAGCCATACCGATCATGTTTACTGACCCCAAGTGCGTATTTGGATTTGGGATCCAAAATCTGACTTTGCAGTGGGAGCTCTAATATTCTCCGTTACGCCACTGTTCTGCGGCCTTCTTTAATCGCTTGATGACACTCTCTAATTCACCCATTGCAGCAGCTACAGGGGTGACACTTTGGCTGCTTCCAGTCAACAAACTGCTCATCCACGATCGTAGTCAGTCAAAGCTTATCTTGTTGACATTTTGCTCTTAATTATTGCAAGAACCAAGTAGAATTTCAGAGAAAAAAACTTTTATATGACACCCAGCACTATTTTCATTTAATAACAAACAGCAGGAATTTTCGTATGAATAATTAGCTTGTACGCATACTCTTTTATGCAGATAACGAGTCTGGGTCTACTACGCCCTCTGAACTTGAATTTACGTTTATTGGGCAGATGTCCGAGACGCAATTTTGCATAAGTCACTTGTTCCTTAGCAATTGTCAAGCAGTGTAGGAATGCAGGCCTGCTTTTTCGCGTAGGCACGCTAGACACATGCCTAAGGCGCAAGAGATTTTGGGGCGCAAAAAGTTGGAGGGAGAAAAAAAATTACAGAGGACGTACAACCGCCTAATGTTTATTGAAAACCCAATTATTCTCTTTCATTTTTATATCTAAATTATCAAATCTTCGTTTCGCTATCGGCCAAATTATTATTTTAATTACTTGGCTTTTCTTCCCAAATCATATTTTGTTTCATGTGTATACGGTTATTAAATTGTTCTCAAAACTCGAAATAAAATCTATAGCGGTGCTTCTCAAATTGTGGAGCGTGCCCCCCTAGAAGGGCGTGATAACTCTACTTGGAGGGGGGGGGGCGAGCATATCGCGAGAAAGTTGATAAGTTCATACAATAATGTATATTCCATACGATTGAATTAATTTACTGTACTTTTTTCAAAAGGATGGTGGGGAGGTTCCATGATGCCAGAAAGTAAGAAAAGAACAAGAGTGACCAAACCATACCACTCTCTTTCCTTACGGCTGTCGGTTGCCAGTCCGGGACACGGCGGGTCCATAGGTAGTGGATAATGGAAGGACTCCATTACGAAGACAAAGAAAAGGAAAAGAGTCAGAGAATTGGGGGAAAATCCCTCCCGAACCAAAACTGGAAAAGTAAGAACTGAAGGAAGCGTAGGGGGTGCTCAGGAAATAATGAGAGGGGCGCAACAATTTGAAGTGCCTAGGGCGCCAGGGAGGTAAAAAACGGCCCTGTAGGAATGTCTTCCGGCACTGTTAGTAAAATCATTCAAAAAGGTTTAAAGTTAAAGCAGAGATGTTCAAACCTAAAGTTCATCTGTTTTTACCAAAACATATTACTGAAAGAAAAACAAATTGTAGAAAATTAGATGGCAAACACCTAGTTGCTGAAAAGTGCAAATTTGTGGTTACACTCGATGAGGTGATTAAGTGACTCGATGAGGGGATTCGATTTAAGTGACTATAATAAGAGATCAGTTTTCTATTGCTCAACTGAGGGGAATGACCGTTTGACATAGTTTCGTCAGTGAACGGTAAAGTTCCCAAAGGTATTTATGTTAGTTGCATTATTTTGTTATAACGACGAATTTAAAATTTAAAAAAAAAATTCAAGTAAAGCCAAAATTAATTTACTCTACTATCAGCAGAATATTTTAGAAACCAATTTTTGAAGAAGAAATTCCAGCTTTATATGGAAAAGACATTTATAGAGTTGAGTTTCATATAGACAAAGCCTTTAGTCACGCGTTTAAGTCAACTGTTACTTATTTAGCAAAGAAAGAATCAGAAACAGGAATAAAGTATATCGCATTTGATGAAATACCTGTAAAATCACCTAACGCTTCTCCAGTGGACTTTTCTGCTTTCGGTTTGTTAGAACGAGCCTTAGGAAAACGGCATCCAAGAAGAGAGAGAGAGAGAGAGACTGAATGGACTTCGGAAAACGGTTCAAGAGGAACGGAATAAAATTGGCATAAGAACTAATAAAATTGGCATAGTACTAAGAAAAAGTTTACTTTCATAGAAAATTCAAGCTATAGAAGTAAAACGCTTAAAAAAATGCAACATTTATAGATAAAAATTACTACCAAAATCATTTCCATAAAGTGCGAACGACCTTCATTATAATTTATTCCTACTTAGGTCAACATAGAAAAATTTTATTTTAGTTATTTTTCATTAAATAATTACGATTAATATTAATTAGAAATCTTTTGTTGAAAATGTGAAAGGTGCTGTGAACTTCATTTCATTAATTAAAGAAATGAAGCTAGGCTCGACGGAGGAGGAACTAAAAGTCTAAACTGAATATAGTCTTAACAAAATGGTACTAAAGGGTGTTTTTTTTAGAGGTATAGAACTTTAAATTGCAATAAAACAACGATGTATTATTCGATTGACATGAATTTTTTTTATTCGAAAGATAATCTTGTGGCATTACATTTTAAATATGATTTATGGCATATGACTGCCACGGCTGGCTCGGATGTAGTCCAATCTGGACGTCCAATTTTCGATGACTTTTTCCAACATTTGTGGCCGTATATCGGCAATAACACGGCGAATGTTGTCTTCCAAATGGTCAAGCGTTTGTGGCTTATCCGCATAGCCCCACAGAAAATAGTCTAGCGGTGTTAAATCACAAGATCTTGGAGGCCAATTCACAGGTCCAAAACGGGAAATTAGGCGGTCACCAAACGTGTCTTTCAATAAATCGATTGTGGCACGAGCTGTGTGACATGTTGCGCCGTCTTGTTGGAACCACAGCTCCTGGACATCATGATTGTTCAATTCAGGAATGAAAAAGTTAGTAATCATGGTTCTATACCGATCACCATTGACTGTAACGTTGTGGCCTTCATCGTTTTTGAAGAAGGATTCCACCAGCCCATAAAGCGCACCAAACAGTCAGTTTTTCTGGATGTAACGGTGTTTCGACATACACTTGTGGATTAGCTTCACTCCAAATGCGGCAGTTTTGTTTGTTGACGTAGCCATTCAACCAGAAGTGCGCTTCATCGCTAAACAAAATTCGCTTATGAAAATCGGGAACAACGGCAATCTCATTTTGGGCCCATTCGACGAATCTACGCCTTGCTTGATGATCGTTTTGATGAATTGCCAAACCAAACTGAGAATAAATTACTTGACAGCTGTTAAATCGTTCGCCATCTTGGAAAGTAATGCCAACTTAAACTTCTATACCTGGAAAAAAAACACTCTTTATAAGTAGAGGAGCGAATCTCACATATTTCTGGCAAAAAAATGATAGATACCTTTTTTAAAATCAAGCAGTGATTTATACATATATAAAAAAATTAATACGAAAGGTGTCTTATACGTTTGGCCCATCTTTAACTGACGTAGTTTTTTAGCTGTTTATATACACTAGTTTTTAAAATTAAAATTATTTTAAGAAGAGCTTTGACGCACACACACTGTGCTTTATATAACAAAACGTATCCGCTGTATCCTAGTGGTCAAGGTCGCGAACTCGTGGTCTGTCTTATCGAATCGTGGGTTCAAGTCCTGATTTCACCGAAGACTTATCTTGTAGAGGGGATGATGCACATTAAGTCTTTCGTAGCCCAAAGTCCTCTCGTTGGTTCTGTGGCGAAATTAGGAGAGTTGGGTGTTGATCCAGGTTTCGTGGTCGTCATTTGACCAAGGTTCAAAATTACGAGTGTCCTCGTCGGTATCTCTCGTGCTTCCTTAAACGCGACGCTACTAATCATTTTTTTATGGTTAATATTCGAATTAAGTTGTTTCAAATTCTTTAGCTACGACAAAAAACGGAATTTTTTCCTTCATGCTCTATTCTATATTTTATTGAATTCTTAAAATAAAAGGAAACGAATCGGGTACGATCAAAATAGAAAATTATCATTATTCAATACTAATAATTTGAAATACTTTCTAGGTGATGAAATAGTTTTTGTTTAATCAGCTCTGATTTCGAAAAATAGCGACGGTAGTCTAGTGGTTATGGTCGAGGTCTCGAGGCTTGCATGTCATGAGTTCGAACCCTCCTACTTCTGAGGACCCGCCTTGTAGAGGGGCTGATGCATCTTAAATATTTGTCGAAGTTCTATAACAAGTTCCCATTGGTGTGGTGATGAAATTAGGAGAGGTGGTGCCAGGTCAAGTGTTGACCTCATCACTTGACCGGGGTTCACAATTACGAGGTCCTTTGGCATTAATCCTTGTGTTGGTTTTTAGTGAGACGTTTATAAAACATTCACTCTCTGATTTAGAAAGCGCAGTATAGCCAAAATTGTCTCTTACGCCATAAAACACCACATTCACTCTGATTATGAAAAATAAATGAAAGTAGCCATGTATTTATATAGAGAATGTATTTTCTAATCTTATAACTGCAAACGAAGTGTAAAACATACGAATGACCCTTTCTTTTTCATAAAATGGTTGTTTATTTTTTTTTTATATTGCGGATAACTTTTTATTTGAAAACAAATGATTCACAAAACAAAAAATAACGACGCTTATCTTCAGAGATTACGGTTTTTAGGTTACGATCTAAAAGGGCGATTTTTACCCTATGAAAAAAAAATCATGTTATGGAAACTGGAGCATTTAAAGCGTTAAGCATAGCTCATCTATTAAAGGCTTTCAACCATCTGTTCTAGTAGCTCAGTCGTACATCTGCTTGGTTTTTGTGCTCTTCCTATCGCACTAACGTGTCCTTATTAGACAAGAATTCGAATATTTATCAAAACAATTTGTGCATGCTTATCGAGGCCGATGAAAGTACTTTTCTCTCAGAGAATCAAAGTTATGCAAAATAACTATTCGTTACAGTTTAGTTTTGTGAGAATTTTGGTGCAATAAAGTCGCTTAATATGGATTCTCAGAAGAATTATGTTTTTATGAACGATTCAGAAAAGTATTTCATCGAACACTCAGCCCATGTGAAGGGTCTATACCGAAAAATGAACAAGCTATCAACTTTGAAAAATCTGCTCATATTATGCGTGTGTTATTTTCTCCTAAGCACAGGGTTCTGGTCACTCACCAATCTTCAAAGCACTATGAATGCTGCTTCGAATATTGGATCAAATTCTCTTGCAGTTTTTTATTCCTTCGCAATGGTGTCTGCTTTGTTATTACCAAAATGGTCTATCCAAACTTTTGGATGTAAAAACGTTTTACTTGTTGGCATGATCGCATCCTGCTGTTACATAGCATCGAACGTTTATTTGTGTGTTGAGACGATGGTAGCCGCATCTGTTTTATACGGTGTTGTTATAAGCCCCTACATTTCAGCGCAAAGTTTGTACGTAAACGAAATGGCAATCCGGTTCCAGTTAACTACCCGCAACAATATCGAAACTGTAATGGCTTATTTCTTCGGTATTTACGCCTTTTTCCTAGAATCTTCCCAAGTTTCTGGAAACATCATTTCATATTTTGTGTTGAGGATTCCAAGTTATGTTGCTGAACGTCGGAATAATTCTGTTAGTAACAAATGTGGAATAAATTTCGATTCTGATAACTCTGCGAACATAACTAACACTAATCTTTTGCCGCCACCTGAAATCGAAAGAATTGTTCTAATAAGCATTTTTGTGGCCATGGGCATTTTAGCTGTTATTTTGGCTGGAGTTTTTTTAGAGTCCGTTATGAGAACAGAACAAAATGTAAACGGATTTCAGTCTATATGTCACAGCTTCGTTGCCAATCTACTTCATTTAAAAAATTATCAACAGGTATTCTTGATACCCATTAGTATATTGATTGGATTACAAAGTTCTTTTTTCTCAAATGAAGTCACTTTGGTAAGTAAGCTGAGTCTTATTCTTTATTTAATTGCTAGAGTGTTCGAAAATAAGAATCCATTTTCCTCTTAGAAACTTGATATCATATCCCACAAAACCTGTAACTGTAACTGACTTGATATCACATTTAAAATTTATGTGAATTTTTATTTTTCATTTTCTAAAAAAAACTTTTTTGTACCTTAGTTCTTTCCTATATATGATCAAATAAAGAGTATGCATTTCCGAGTATTTCGTACATGTAGATTATTTTGAAGTAACCTTTATCATTTTGTAAATTTGGGAATGATTTTTTAAAAACAATAAGGTTTTTTAAACGCAATTTTACGTACCATTATAACATACTAATTTAATTCATTAAATATGCTTTAGAATAGCTATAATGTCCTCGTCTTTAAAAAAAGACACTCACTGTTGCTTTGGCAAATAATACACTTTATAAAATTTCTTTTGAAAGTTTAAATTTATTTCTTGTTGAACACACAAACTTAATAATTATTTTTAAAGATAATTTGTTAAAGTTGTAGTATATAATGTGTTAACTTATTTTCATTATTCATCTTAAGAATTTTTGACTAATATAGTTTAAACTGAAGTTTTTAACACACCGTTTTTTAAGTAATAAAAATAAAAGTTAACATCATATCTTATCAAAAATTAGTTATTTCTTTTACTCTAATTAATCTATCTTTGTGGATCTATCTTGACCAAAATATATTTTTTCTCTTCAGTAAAGATCCGCAAGGACAGTTTGGCGGAAGTTGATTTCTCCAAGGGAGTTACGGGGGCGTAATAAATATAAAAAAGAATGAAACATTCGCCCCACGGATTTGAAATTTGATAAGCATGTTAATTTCGTCGAGGAGAGATTCGTCAAGGGCCTTGTGAAAATCGACACCCAAAGGGTTTGCGAAGGATCGATCATAAGCGCGCCACTGAGAAAAAATTTCCCGTTATTGAATTATTAAACTTG
The DNA here is from genome assembly GCA_019973935.1 of Trichonephila clavipes. Classification (NCBI taxonomy): domain Eukaryota; kingdom Metazoa; phylum Arthropoda; class Arachnida; order Araneae; family Nephilidae; genus Trichonephila; species Trichonephila clavipes. The sequence continues at coordinate 68,852 of BMAU01002535.1, forward strand.
CAAACTTAAAATTTAGTAAATTTGATTTAGTCGAAAAAGAGGAAGACCTAAGTACTCGGTAGAATCGCAATTGCCTAGAAAAAAATCTAAAAACTATTTATGTCAGAAACTGGAAAAGTCAGGCCAAGAACAGGACAGCCTGGAATGGAATTCTTAGGAAGGCCCACCCTGGGCTGTCGTGCCATTGAGGAAGGAATTTATCTGTTGAAATCTCTACTAACAAGGATAGGGCACGACTAAGGAAATTCATTTGGGATCGAGACTTGGTGTAGTAGTAGTACTCATTTATGGTGTTCACCCCTCAATGTAATTCCGCCGAATGTCCAGTCAATTTGGAGAAATTAGCCTTCGAAATTCATGCTTAGCTTTTATACAATTAAATTTTAATTTCGTCCAACGATTTTGTAGCTTGATTGATAAATCGTCTGCTTACTATGCGCAAGGTCAGGGTTCGATTCCACGCGATCACCTTTTTACTTCAATTCATTTAATTATTTTGCTAAATTAAATAAATTTATTTATGAAAGGTTTATAAAATATTAAATGATATTCTATGTGATTATTTTGTTTTTTATAAAGTAAAAAAATTACTGTAATTATATAAATATATTTTATGTTATAATAAATAATATTTATAATAAAATATATAATAAATATTAAATGATATTTTACATATAAATTAGTTATAAATAGTTTTATAATGTGAAATACAATATACTATAAATAAAATATAATGTATAATATATAATAATTTATAAAATATATTATTATCATTAAATTAAGTATTTTATAATTTTTATAATAAAAAATGTCTTTTTTATATATTATTAATTAAATTATTTTATAATTTTGTAAAATATTTAGTAAGTCCTTTTCAAATAAATTTATTTAATTTCAAAAGGTTTATTTAAATAATTTTAATAATAAATTAATAATAATTTCAATAATAAATCATAATTTTAATAATAAATTAATAATAATTTCAATAATAAATCATAATTTTAATAATAAATTAATAATAATTTCAATAATAAATCATAATTTTAATAATAAATTAATAATTTTAATAATAAATTAATAATTTTAATAATAAATTAATAATTTTAATAATAAATTAATAATTTTAATAATAATTAATAATTTTAATAATAATTAATAAAAACTAATCGAACCCCGATCTCGCGCTTTGTAAGCAGACAATTTACCAATCAAGCTACGAATTCGTTGCGGAAACTTAAAATTTAATTGTATAAAAGCTAAGCATGAATTTCGAAGGCTAATTTCTCTGAATTGACTGGCCATTCGGCGGAAATACATTGAGGGGTGAACACCCTAAGGGAGTACTACTATTACACCCAGTCTCGATCCCAAATGAATTTCCTCAGTCGTGCCCTCTCCTTGTAAGAACAAATTTGTTTGGTAATGTATTCCCAAAGGGGATATGAGAGGTAGATGGCGTTATACAGGTAAAAATTCCTGTTTTCGAACAATTGGGCCTAAAAACGTGTAATTTGGCAATCTTTTATTTATTTTTATTTTTTCGTCGAGTAGAGACACGCTGAAAAATGGATTTTAGGAAGTAAACTTTGCGGGGGATCTACAGGTGTTTAAATGATAAATATACTTCTGTTTTAGAAATTCAAATCCTTTTTAAAATCAAGTGTGGTGGGGGCTATAAGAATAAGCTTGTCTTAAAACAACCAGCGATGTGGGTGGATAACGGCTTGTAAATAAAATGAAAAATTTGCAATACATTTGTGTAGGGATTGAAATTTTAATATTTATTTCATGATAAAATTATTTTTGTATTATTAGCAAAGTGATAAAATGTAGTTAGCCGACCATGCTCATAATTGATGGCGTGCGTAATAAAGCAATTGATATTGCTTTATTGAATAGTATCTTATCACTTTTTCCCTTCCATATCTGACATGGAATTGTTTTCATATCACGATTATCATATGTGTGTCGTATTATCACATTTATAATTTCTTCCATTTTTAATAAACGAGAAAAATTGCCGAGTGAGTAAGCGATTTTAAATTAACTAGAACGATTTGTGTAGAAGTCTAATGTTGAACGTTACAACTTCAATTGAACAGCAGATTAACCTTCTTTTCAATATCGTATTACCTAAAACGATATGAAGATATCAAAACAGCTGTTAAATGTCAATGTCATAAAAGAACTTTTTTTTTCCTATTTTTCTCGAATAGTTTCTTTTAGCGTAATATTTCCCGATAACGTTCACGTGGGATTTCTGAAACCGGAGATTTGAAATTTTGTCAACTATATGGCTATGAATTCCACGATAAAAAATCGAAAACTGCATTTTGTGGGGGCTGAGGAAGGTTCCATACAAACCCCTTGCGCCTGTAAAGATTCATCATACATAATGGATGTACCTAAGGAATTGCGAACTATGAGCCGAGGAAGAATTCTCAAAAATTTAATCGTTATCAGCATCTTTTACTGTCTGTTCTTTACGGGATTTTGGTCTCTGTCGAACCTTCAGAGCACCATGAACGCCCTTTCAGGAATGGGACCATATTCTCAAGCAGTAATTTATGGATTTTCGATGTTATCATGCTTGTTTTTACCCGAATTGGTAATTGACAGATTTGGTTGTAAAAAAGTGTTGGCTGTCACTACGTTCTTGTGCTTGCCATACATTGTTGCCAACATGTATTTGCGTTGGGATATTTTGATAGTATCTTCTGTTCTGTATGGCTTGGCAAGCGGACCTTTTTATTCTGCTTTGAAGGTATACATTGGCGAGATTGCAAAACGTTTCCAACAAACTGTCACTGAAAATGTGGAATTCGTCATGGCTTGTTTTTTTGGCTTCTACACATTCTTTATGGAGAATACTCAGGTTTGGGGCAACGTTATATCTTCTCTTGTGCTCAGGCCAGGGAAAAATATTCTCGAGATGGCAAACGTTTCATTTTCAGCAAACTGTGGCATTAATTTCGATCCCAATTCAACTGAAATGAATACGAATCTAGATCCACCATCTAATGACGAAAGGTTTTTGCTGATTGGAATTTATATAGGAATGTGTGTAGCCGCTCTTTTCTTGTTTGGATTCTTTTTAGACCCCTTGGACAATGACGTCAAAAGAGATGGATGTAAAGCTGTTGCCAGTCGTTTTTTGGCATCGCTAAAACATTACAAAACGTTTCATCAAATTTTATTGATACCTATAACTATATTTATGGGAATCGAAAGCGTCTTGTATTCGAACGAATTCACTCAGGTAAGGTATAGTTTTTACCTGATTAACAGTTATGGAACTAAGTAAAACTATAAATCTGATAAATCTGTTTTGCATATATATATATATATATATATATATATATATATATATATATATATATATATATATATATATATATATATATATCATTATATATATATCATTAAGTTACATATGCTTTTTGATAAAGATGCAAAGATAATATTTAAATAGAGCTCTGTATAGGGAATGAAATATTTATTAATGTGTTTACAAATGCATAATTTAATATGAGCCATTTTTTACTTAATTTATAGGCGGGGACTGGTTTTTAAATCAATAATCTGAATATTTAAATTATTTGGTGCGAAATAATGCTCTTGTGTTTTTATTTCATTGCAATATTAGATATTCTAATATTTCATATTCGCAGAAAGGATTTCTTAAATAAGAAATTCATGGAAATATATAGTAAATATTTTCAAATAAAAAATTAAATTAAGAATCCAAATACTTTTCTATAAATATTTCTGCTTCTGATTATCCAAGGGATTGTGGTGGTCTTGTGGTTATGATCACGAACTCGTGACTGGAGTGTGTGTGTCACACACACATGAGTTCGAGACCTATTTTCCCAGAAGATCCTCCGTGTTGAGGGGCTGATGCATTGTGATAAATCTTTCGTGGCCCAATCTCCTTCCACTAACGTGGTGTGGTAGTTTGGAGAGATTAGCCAGCTCCGGTGTCATCCTCGTCGCTTGAGCGAGATTCAGAATCACGAGGTCCGTCTATAAAAGTCCTCATGTTGTTTTATAGAGTGACGGTAATAAACACTCACCCATTCTGATTACTTCAGTGAACATATGGATGGATATATTTAGTTGAAAATTATTATAGATGTTATATACCTTATAGAGTGATTGTACTATGCGTGTTTCTGCCAATATTTCACATTGAAATTTTTATCTGAATTATTTTTAATTTGATTCCAAACACTTCTATTTCATACATTTAACATTTCAAGGTTCTACTTTACGTACGAGTATTTGGGATGAGTTCTTTGCGACTGTATAGTTGGATCATATTTTTAATTCTATGTTCTTTCTTGGGAAAGAAATATTTTCTCTTGCTCTGATACTAGATGGCATTTGTAAAATTAAAGTTAATATTTTTTTTCACATTCTAAATAGAAATTTTTTTTTCTTTTTTCTTCTCTTTTCCTTGTAAAATTTATGTACAAGATTTATTAACTATTTAGTGTTTCGTGAGGACTCATCATTCGTGAGGACTTTTTTCATTTTTCTTAAAATTCGAAATCTGTGTGAAACATTCTTTTCACTATATAACATTTTTAGATTGTGAATGAATAATAAAGTAATGCATTATATTTGAATTTAATCTTTTAAGAGAAAATAAGCTGTAAAGTTCTTTAATTACGGGTTTAAAAACTAAAATCTCTCAATAGTAAGATTTTCAAGCTGAAATCTTATCTGTATGCACGTTTTTGATTCGTTAAATCTGCCGAGAGCTCAAACATCCTCCCGTTGGTGTGATGTCGAAGTAAGGAGAGAGAGGTGCCAGTTCAGAGATCAGGAAAACAGAAATGTGAGGTATTTGTTGGAATATACAGATTTGCGTATGTGTTGAAATAAATTAGATATTTTTTGATTTCGAAAAAGGCTTTTTCCTGCAAGGTTAAATTAATTACGATATTTTACTATACTAATTCAACTAAGGTATTGAGTAAATATATGTACTATGAACTTTTAGAATCTTAAATAAGCTAAGAATCTAATTTTTCATAAATTTCAATTCCTTTATTTAATTCATTGCCAAATTAAAATTTAACATCTGTTGTAAACATTACAGCAGCCATTCAACATGATCGTGACCGAATATATTCAGATCGAATAGAGCAGGGGTGGTGAACCTTTTTGGATCAACGTGCCATTTTTTTCTAAAGAAGTGTTTAATGAGGTATAGACGTGCCGTCAAATAATTTTGAGTTGGGATTCTTGCGAAAATAATAAAACTAAATACTCTATCAACTCAAAACTTTTTATTTACTACGAAAAAATACCTTTTGCACTGTATAGTTGTAAATGTTTTAGTTATACGTGTAATTCAAATTAAAGTAACATTAGTGTGACTTCTGTTGTTGCAGATTGGATGACAAGTAACTTTTTAGGATTGTAAGATGTTACTTTTAGTAGAATGCATGCTGAATTGCAGTTGCCAAATGGTTTCTAAACAATTATTTATTTTTGTTGTGGTTCACTTTTTTATCAAGAGGATTTGTGATTTGTTTCAAAATGCCATTTTACAGACGATGTTCTGCATACCATTGTTCCAGAACATAAACCACGCATCGTCTTGCCACTTTTATTTACTAAAAAATGCCATATTTCTAGATTTGCAAAGTTTGAAATTCTCTATAACACTTACTATCTTGCGCTTTTTGTTCTTTTGCTGAACTAGCCATGTTAATTAAGAGTTAAATTCGTAAATAAACACACATTAACATTAAAATACAGTTATGTCAACGAAATTGACTATACTATGCGTACACAAATTTTGCATCATAAGCAATTGTAGTTCACGACACAACTAAGACAAGAAAATAACGAACAAGTGTGTTTCCTCACGGCTCCGTGACCGATCACTCGCGTTTACTTGTAATACTTCACATTGAAATTACTTATTTTGAAATAAAATGCAAACCATTTCGATCGCTGGCGTGCCCAAAATATTGTGTCGCGTGCCATTGATGGCACGCGTGCTACTGGTTCGCCATCCCTGGAATAGAGGGTTCGAGATGAGTTCTGATACTTTTTAAAGACCCGTTTTACAGCATAATGTGGCTGTTGCACGATAAATGAAATCTTCACTTTGTGTAATGTTGAAGTTAATAAAGATAAATAGTACCTGTGCTGATCGTATTATCCTCGTTATTTACTAAGGCTCAAAGTTACGACGAAGTCCTTCACCAAAGTCGACTTTTTTTTTTTTCATTTGTACAATATATCTATTCCGTTATATCCTTCCTAGCTTTTGGATCTCTATTCAGTTCGCGACCAATGAAGGCTATCGGATTCAATTTCGGAATCAAGTTAAAATAAAAAACTTTTTAAACTAAAATTTAAGAATTTTTTTTTCTCCTTTCCTATTAATTATGTAACGCTTTTTATGATTAAAATGTAATAGTTATGATGAGAAATATATAAATTCTTTTTGAAATAGGAACTCCTTAATTCATACATTATTTCCACATTCGAGAGTTAGTGGAACGACCTTAATTAAAAGTAACCAATTTATCTACAATGATTGTAAATTTTTCGAATAGGATTTTCTTTAAAGCTGCTGTCATATAATTTAACGAATTACTTTCCTTTTCTCTTAATGCACTATGAAAAGGCATTTTTCAAGAATATGTTCTAACAAATGCAGGTAATTTTTTTTCAATAATTTAAGCTATTCAGAGGATATTTGTGGAAAAATTTCTATGTCATGGTTGCGAACTCATGACAGGCGTTGTCGAGTTACGGGAGCGAGCCTAGCACAGAGGTCAATACACTTGAAATCGGTCGAGACTCATTGGCATGATGTAGATCAGGGGTGTCCAACACGCGGCCCGCCAGTACGTAAGTTGGGGCCCACCGACTCTTTTTAAATAATTTTTAATATCAGGTTTTGAAAGTTTTTTTTTCATTTTGAAATTTATTTGAGGGGAAATTAATATATATATATATATATAGTATAATAAAATAAAAGTGAAGAAATTCTGGAACTTACAGTGCTAAAGAAGGAAATAATTGGAATTCACAAGACACAACAAATGTAGACACAAAAAAAGTCTTTGGACTAAACTGGAGACCTATTATGATTTCTAAAGCTGTCGCTGAATTAGGCCAGCGATTTAGGGTTAGCAATGCTTTATGGATCCAACCTTCCCCGTACAGCAGAAATTTTCGACATAATAGGGGGAAAATAGAGCCATGTTGAAAAGTTTCGCCTATTTCTAACACGTGGATGATGAACCTGACAGCATAATAAAATGAAATTAAAAAAAGAGAACAATAACGAATCTCTCAAGGAGAGAAATAATAATAAAAAAAATTTATAGAAAAAATTAGGATGAAAACTTACATATATATATATATATAAATCTACAATGTGTTTGCATGTTACCTGTTCTTTTTTTTTTAAAATAAATCCTTTTTGATAATAGAAATGCCCTTTAGATGAAAATAGATTTATATTTTATCCAACTGTTACGTTTGATTTTTCTATAATAAATTACTATTTTAATAAATTCCGAATTGCATTATGCATATCCTTTACTATGGATAGTACATGATTCTCTGTGTGTGAGACTTTCGTTTCTCCTCCTTTCCTGTTTGGAGTGCCCAAAAAGCAAGAAGCAGTCAGAGATGTTTTTTAAAGTTTTAAAAAAATATTCACAGGATGGTTAAGATAAAGGAGACAATGTATACTTAATCGTTTGCGAATGACCGAACTATCAAATTTCAACAATGAGTAACGAAAGATCAATTCAAAAGGAACATCGTAATTTTCTAGAAAATGACGACACACGCAGTAATATTTTAAACATTATTTGATCAATGCATTATTATATTATATAAACATTATTATATTATCTTTGTCTGTGTATACATGAAAACTAATGAAAACAATAAATATAATTCATTCTGTTTTAAACTTTCACTCCAATAAATGCTTTTTGTTTCCAAATCTGATATGAAGGTACATATTTTTATGTGCGGCCCTCGAGATTATAATGTTTTTCCAAAGTGGCCCGCAAGGTCATTTGGGTTGGACAACCCTGGTGTAGATGTTTGATAGGGTGCCAGCTAAGGTGTCGTCCTAGGCTTTTGACCGTGGTTCAAAATTACGTGATCCGTCGTCAATAGCCCTTTTGCTTCGAAGTACAGAGTAAATTTGAAATCCAACTAAATGCTTGGTGGATAGATTCTCTCAATTCGCCGTCAGTCTTAATCATATTCATTATAATAAGGATTAGACGATTGTTTTTTGGGCGTCTGGACTGTAACACAGTCCTCAATCCCTTATCTGGATAGCTTTGATGTTGGGCTTAGCGAAAGTGGAGTTTTACATTCTGCTTTGTGGCATGGCGGTGATTGGTTGGTCGATGGAATCAGGGAGGCGTGGCAAACGTGCTTCATCAGGATGGGAGATGTTCAAAGTTTTTTGGCATGGCTGAGAGCTTAGAGGCTGCTCTCTGATTGGATGCTGGTAAAGTGATATTATAATAAGGTGACCAACTGTCCTCCTTTTATAGGTCCTGCCTTACGTTGTGCTGCTCTGGAACTAATGCAGCAGTTTAAAGAGTTTGTTTTCATTTGGTAATGATTTTTGTGAAGTGACAATTGAGAAATTAAAATTGAATGTTAATATTTTTACTACAGTGCTTACCGTAAAATTCAGTGTGAAAGAAATTTTTTGCCCGAACTTTCCGATTTATTAGAAAGTGATATGTTGACAAAAAAAAATCATTGAATGTGAAAAATACTTGTGTTTAAGATAATAATTAAAAAGAACGTTTGCGTAATTAGTGTATTTTTGCTTGAATAAAATGTTTCATATATTTAAGTTGTCATTTTTTCTTAAATTTTTCGTTCTCCTTTTCGTTGTAAAAACAATTATTACCTTAAAAATAAGGACTTTTTATTAGGTTTTCAAAGTTTTAAAGGACTGTACTTGTTTGATCGTAGTGAAATGTATCCACGAGAATGAATCCACAGTAATGCTTTTATATATTTTCTTCTGAACTTGAATTTTTAAATGACACTCTTAGCGGAATATTAAAATAGCTATAAAATTATCTTTTGTTATCAAAAGAGAAAAAAGAAAAATACAAAAATCACTTTATTGCATTTTTTAAAATTAAAATTAAATGAATACACTATTTTACATCAGAAAATCATAACAAAATGTCATATCACTAATGCTGAGCTCATGTATTCAGAATAAAAAATATATAAATCTTAAAAAGAAATGATATAATATATTATGGAAACGTTAGTATACTGAAAAAAATTGCCTTCACATTTTTGATGCAAGACAACTTAATTCAAAGGTCATCCAAAAAGTAAATTGAAGGCTATTTTTACACTCAATTAAAGACTAATTTGTCATAGAAGTAATTGCAATAACTATGTTGAAAGTTAATTAAAATAGAATGCATAAATTGATCTTGAAAGTTAATTAATTCTATTTGTCACCTTTGTTATTTATTTTTTTATATGAAATTAAACGTCCTTGTGCGCGTGATATATTCAACGAGAAATGAATGATTGCAAATGTTTTTCTAAATGGTAGAATTTTTTTCCAGTTATAAAAAAAAGATATTTAAGATATTTTGTGTGTAAATACCCCCAAAAAAAACCCGTGTACTAACTTAAAAAAAAAGTTAATAACATCAAAATTTTATTCTCGTATATTTTGACAATACTTTAAAAAATTATGGTTTTTAAATTGCCGCTATTTAGAAACAAAAATAATTTTCTACAAGCTATTCAAAGCAATTTTTTCAGCTGTTAGAAAAAATGCAATATTTAATATTCCGTATCATTATGTCAAAATCGTCTGACGAAATATTTCCTTCGCTAGTCAAAAAAAAAAAAAAAAAAAAGATGGCTGCCAGTTCATTTACCAAAGTAATAATTACCATTTTAAATCAGATATAAATAAATGTGTACCAACAGATACAGAGCAAAACAAGAATTGTTTTATCATCTTTTTTTCGTTGCACAGAGCGACGACGACCTTGATGGAATACTTATTTTAGTGATTTTTCTACTGCAAAAATTACTGTTCTGTCGAATCAAAACAGCACAGCTTTTCAAAATAAATGCATGAACGAGTTTACAGTTGTCTGAAAACTGACAAAGCATTATTCGATGATGATTCATCGCTTTCACGTGATGATGTTCCTTGCTTTCTTCAGACAGGAAACATCACGTGAAACGAGTAAATGTTCTTTCTCGATTCCGGTTGCGTATGAAATGCCTCTGCCTGTTTTTATTTTGAAAACGTGTATCTAGGCGATGAAAAGAAATTTGAACTCTTCGTTTTTTTTTTATTTAAAAAAAATTGAAACTCACACAAATTCAAACTAAAATTTTTTTTAATTAGTTTCTGTTTATAAAGACTGCCATTTTAAAAATATTTATAAATTCTGTTTAGAATCAAGTTGTGTTCAATCAATGGCATTAAAAAGAAGTGTTATATGTGTGAGTGAGCGTTCGAGAAAAATAAATTTCCATTGCTGATTCTAAAGAAATACTTATTGCAATATTTAAATTGTCCCTTTCGAAATAAAACTTTTAGAATGTTTTACATTATTTTTTAAAAATATTATTTTACGAAAAATTATTTTTACGATTTCTTCTAGCGGAATTTGAACTAAATTATTTTACTTATACTCTTTTGCATTAAGGATTCATTTACTTGTGATTAATTATTTTCTTTTGAGATAATTTTCATTGAAGTCACGGTCACATTATAAAATGATTCATAATTTGGAGGGGTAGCATCCGTGTTAAAAAAAAAAGAGAATTGTGATATTTTTTCTCTCTTGTTGCTTAAATGTGTTAACTATTAATACAATATTAAATTCAGCATGAATTTGATTAAAACTTGTTAATGAAGCGTTTAAGCAATTATTTGTTATTCTAACCATTTTAATTAAAATGGAATTTTCTATTAAAATAAATCTGTTGCATTCAATTGGTGCATCATCTGAATTTCTCGTAACAGAATATTGTAAAAAAAGATTAGAAATCTATTTTTTCCAACTATGTCAAATCATTATTTCTTCATCGGAAGCGTCAAGTGAATAGATTTATTTTTAGGGAAAAAAAGTCACCAATAACTGTTTGCTTGCGCTGATTCAATTTCCGATTTATTGAACAAAGCCCATTGTGTAGATTAAAGAATTACTCCTACAGGATGTTAAGTTTTTTTGTACATGTTGCTGCAACAAATATTACCAACCTAGAAAGATTCTCTTTCTTGTAATCTTATTGATAAAATGGTAGATAAGAGTTAAACTTTCGAAATAAAGCTGTATTGGTTTCCATTTCAAAGGCAAAATATAACTATGTCTGAGAAACGTAAGTTATAATAAAACTTAGTTTATTTATACGTTAAAAGAAAAACTGGTATTTTTCATAATATCAAATCCATATGAATTCACTTTGGTTCTTTTCTTTAAAAGTAGCTAAAATTCACTTAAAGTCTCGCATAACAGGTAAATAAATCTTAATTCTTCTTACTCGACACAGAAATGCATTTACCACTCTCGTTTGGAGAGAAATAACAAAAGTAGACATTAACTTAAGGCGAGAGTGGGAGAAAAGAATATAACGTAAAAATTATATGTGATCCACAATTTGCTATTATTATAATAAACCTAAAATTAATTCGGACTCTCTTTATCTAAGCAAGACAAAATTATTCCTACGTTGGACCTCAACCGAAATAATCTCACCTCTAGCTTATTTTCCAATCTGTCATTGTTTTCTCTCGATTCCCCAGCGTGAAAGTCTATAAAGAAAAATTGAACTATGCATTTCCCTTCAGTTCCTATACATTCATATAAATTTTAGAAAATTACCGTAAACAAGTTGAGAATTTTTTTTTAAAGTCAATTCCTACTTTGGTGGGGTTGCGGTAGCCTAGTGGTCAAGGTATCGGATCGTGGCTGGCGTGTCACGAGTTCGAGCCCAGTACCACTAAAGACCCGCCGGGTAGAGGAGCGATGTACGGAAAATCTGTCGAGAGCTCAAACGTTCCCCCGTTGGTGTGGTAGTTAGGAGAGGGGGTGCCAGCTCAGGTGTCGTCCCTGTCACTTGACCATGGTTCAAATTACGAGGTCCGTCGCCAAAAGCCCTTGTGTAGCTGAACAGTGCGACGTTAATATTCACTCACTCAGCCTACTTTGGTGGCGCCATCTGTTGCAACTAGCTGTAACTTGGTCAGAAGTAAAGTAGAATAAATTTAAAATTAAACAAGTAACATAAAAAAAAATGAAGTCAATTCCTACTTAGATCAATAAATAAAAAATTTGTTTTAGCTACTTTTTATAAAAAAAGTTACATTTAATATAAGTAAGTATATACATATGACAGAATCACAACGTTAAGTGTTAATTTAATTTTTATTAATTATCGTTAAATTGCCATCCAGAACAATCGTGTATATAAGATTTCAGTTCAACCGAATGCTTGAAAAAGTGAGAAAAAAAAACCTTTTAAAGTTTTGACCCAAGTCCCTAAAAATGAAACCAACGTGGCTGTATCCGTAATTCTTTAAATAGTTAGTCAATTAATATTAATTAATTATAATTAAATTATCGTATTTTTACCCAAAGCAATAGTGTATAGAAAATTTCAGCTAAAAAGAGCGCTTTAAAATGTGAGAAAAAAACCTTTTTAAGTTTTGGCACAAGTCGCCAAAAATGATGCCAACGTGGCTGTATTTGTAATTCTTTGAATAGTTAATTTATTAAATTACTGTATTGTCATTCAAAATAATCATGTACTTAAAATTTCAGCTCAATTGAGCGCTTTAAAATGTATTTTATTAACGATTGAAAATTCCACCAAGATAAAAATATAGAAAGTGTGAGCTAATAGTAGGAATTGAAAAATAAAACTTAATTAAAATGAATTAATATTTGAAAAAGAAACTGTCATCAAGTGTCATTCAGTACAATTAAAAAATGTATTTAAACTTAAGTCGATGAATAAAAAGTATTTTGCTAACGTTTGAAAATTTGAACAAGATATATATATAAAAGTAGATATACATATGTAGGGAGGTGTAAAGTAATAGTAGGAATTGAAAAAGTAAAAACGATCAAGAGAATGTAGATTTCATAAAGAGCTTTTAAAGTTGTAACAAATAGCGATTGATTACTGAACCGGTAATTGTGAAAATTACTGAATTGGTTCTTGCGCATTCAATTTTTTTTAAAAAGCATGACTTTAAATTTTCGTTTAAATTAAAGAGTTTACTGCCCATACTTTGTTATGAATTGTCGAGTTTTTATTTCGTAAAAGGGAATAACATCATTTTTTAATATTTACATTTTTTATAATTTTATTCTTGACGGCAGGAATTTTTGTTTCTCGTATTAAATGCCAAAGCAAAATTTTGGTTAATTTCTTTACAGTGTTTGTATATATACATTTATAATGTTTTTTTCTATGTTTTTAAAACATTGTCTTTCGTTAAAATGTTACCAAATATAAATGGAAATAAATTTTAGCTTTCTATATGGAGAAACTTCACAATTCCCATTGAATTTATGTGTGATTATGATTTCATATTCTATTTAAGAAGTGTGTTATACGATATTTAAGTTATACTTGACATTTTTTCTCAAATATATTTTATGAAGTTCGGTTTAAATATTATAAAAAGAATTTGAAAAAAGTGTAAAGGAAGATGTGAAATGCATATAAATATTTTTTGCATTCTAAAAAGAAACAGTCGTAAAAGTGTTACATTTTTATACCGCACATACAAAGTACACTTTAATATTTTACTTTTCTTGTTCAGCAAATTTGTTTATAATCTTGAGATGTTTTTTTTTTTTAAATTCTAGGTGATATTTTTCGGTTCTGAGGTATACAATGTTTCTATTTTGAAAGAAAAACAAATTATAGCCTTCAAATTTTCTTGCAGTCACTTAGCAAACGAGTCATGAATTACAAATATTCCTTTCTTTTCATGCATATTTTGTAGCGGAAATTTTATATATGCAGCTAATTATCTCATCCTGATAAAAAGATCATTTTTCATTACTTATGCTGTTTGATTATTTTGACAGCATATATTTTGATTTTTTTAAAAACACTCTTTTAAGGATATTGCGCACTTTTTCTTTAGTGTGGTAAAAATTATATGTTAGCCATTAGACCTTGTTTACATATATGACATCTGCTATTAATGAAAAGGCAATTTTTTAAATATTGTTTTTGAAGCATTTCACACACACATCACAATGAGGAAACAGCTCATGCGTGAATAAAAAATTAATTAATAAATACAATTTTAATTTATTCATTGCAGTTTCTTTTAATTTTTATTTTTTAAATTATAAATAGATATAAAAAAATCATGCATATTATGATTGTACAGCCTAATGACTGGCATACTGATATGGGTCAATAAAAATATATGATTAATAGTATTAAAAATAATATGTCTCTCAAGTTGAAAAAATTAAAAATTATATAAATTATGTGATAAAAATAAATATATAAAACATAGATTGACTGTTATTTGCATGCAATAGGCTAAATTCACGACAATCACGTGTTAAATGCAATTACGTGTTCTCCATTGAATTCAAAGCTATCATTGTACTTGTTGTTCGATTTGTAAAGTATAGATAAAATTTTAAAATTGATAATTTAGTAAAAATGTTCAAATATTAAAACTGTTCAAAAAGTTTTTCAAAATTATAAAAAAATCGTATATTATGCGTGTATTTTCAAAATCAAGTGCGTTTTGTTTACCTATGTGCGTTATTATCGTTGACAAAACGTTCCTTTCTAAAGGAAGTTTCTGTAAAAAGCAAAAGTTGGCAACATCGAAGTGCATGAACTGATTGGCTGGAAACGCATGATTGCAGTTATTATATGACTATGACGTCACATGAATTTAACCCATTGAATCCAAATATCGCCTTTTTCGTACATATATTTCATTATATATTGTCAGTTTCAATAACACATGTTTCTGAAAAAACGAAGATATAGTGTTACTTATATTTTCGTTATATACTTTTGTAAGTAAAAGTAATGCAGTATCATTGATTAAACACGCACAGTACATTTCGGTTTCTATATTGCATAACCCTTTATATTTATTTCATGTTATCTTAATTGCTTCTTTTTTTTTATTTACCTGTAGGCTTACATCGCCTGTTCATGGGGAGTACATCATGTTGGTTTCGTGACCGTATGTTTCGGTGTGTGCGGGGCCCTGATGTCTCTGTTGGTAGGGCCCCTCGTCAAGTGCATCTCCCAGATGGCCGTCCTGTTTTTAGCTGCCATCGCTAACGTCGCCATCTGTATCGTCCTCTTTCTCTGGGAGCCTTCACCAGATTCCAAGGCCATGTACTTTGTCATTGCTGGTGTCTGGGGAATGGGTGATGCTATCTGGTGGTCCCAAGTCACAGGTATTTATAATTACTTACCTCATGTAACTGGAGTAGGTTTTTAACATTAATAGGTGTTGAATAGGTGTTATTCTTTGGGCATCCGGACTGTAAAAACAGTCCTCAATCCCATATCGTGATAGTCTATGATGCTGGGCATGACAAAAGTGATGTTTTCCATTCTGCTGAGTGGCATGAGGGCGATTGGTCGAACGATGGAATCCGGGAGGCGTGGCTATGGTGCTTTAACATTAATGTTTCGCTTAAAAGTCCCCTAATTGCTTACCAACAATTTTGGCTGACGATATGGGGAACGTTCCTTAAACATTTGCAATGGAACAGATTTCTGAAGAAAACTTGCTTAACATTTCACTATACTGTTATGTAAAATAATAGAATGATATTCACACCAAATTATTCATGTGCCGATTTAGAAAGATGCAATATGTATTTTAATTTGTAATTTTCCATATGTAAAGAAAAACATTAATACAAACTGTTAAATATTACCATCACGGAACAAATTTGAAAGCTAAAATTTTGTTTAAGAATTGTTCTTTGGAATCATTCTCAACTCGTTACACGTTCTATGATATTCCGATTTATTTACTGTGCTATTATAACTTCTCCTAACTGAATAATAGATTTACAGAGCGAATATGTGGAATTAATTTTAGGGAAGTATATATATGAAAGCAACGATTTCTGCATTACCGAGTGAAAATGTCTTCATAGTTAATTTGTAATCTACCTATAACTTAGTCGTAGGTACTGTAGCACCTATCATTTTGCCATAGATATGTGCTGCAGCACCTATCACTTACTTAGCCATAGCTATGTACTTTAACAGCTATCAATCAGTAATAGATATGTCCTCTTGCACCTATAACGTCCTAGTTATGAACTTAAGCGCCTATCACTGATCTATTATCAGTTTGTGTGTGTGCATCTGAATGTGAGAACATCACACAAAGTTTGTCTTCCCTATACACTTTTTATTAAAGGTACTTGCTTGCTATGTGTTCTATGTATTGAAAAGCTGTATTAAGTTTTTTGGATTGGCATTGAACTGCGGTATTCGAAATTTATGGGTGCGTGTTATACGCCGTATATAAAAAGGAGAGCTTAAAATAATGGAAATATTTCACTTTTTTATAAATCGAAATAGCGTTTATTTAAAAGAAGTAACATTCCTTATGAAATTAAAGGATTGTAGTTCTACAAGTATACTATTTTTTTTCAAAAGCTTGGTATAATATCTTGAATAAATTACTTCAAAACGCGCGTAAGAGTATGTGCATGCGCACGCATGCACATTTCCGGTTTCTTCGTAAAAAGGGGGCTGCGCGTTATACAGCAATTATACCTAAAAATTTAAAGAATTGCAGTTTGAAAGTATAACTGAGCGTTATACACCGGATGAACGTGAAATGCTTCATTTTTTTGTGTCACTTTTTTATAATAATCAATTCCTAAAACAGAAAATTCAATAAAAAACTTTAAAAACAACGAGTTTTTAGATTAATTGTTTCTTAAGTAGCTTGATAAATACCATTTTTTAATGAAAAATCGTTTTATTTTGCGTATTTAACAAGTCAACGCCAAACGTTTAATAAGTTGAACATATTTTACAAAAAAGCTCCATTTCCTGTTTTACACCATAATTAGGTTATTTTTCCTTTCCAGTTTTCTTTAAAACTCTGAGCTCTTTCTCATAAATATTTCATTGCTAAACAGTAAGATAATTTTAGAAATTAATTTATCTTTTTATTCTTGTCAAATTTAAATAACTGCTCCGCATCTAAATTGCTTTATTTTTTTAAAAAAGTTGAATTCTCATGCCAAAAACATTTTTTTATTCTTATAAAAAAATATTTTTTTATCGCAATTGTAGCTGTAACTATCTTATTGTGGCTGAAAAATTCGGTTAAAATAAACTTTAAACTATTTATTAAAAGAAAAACTTTTGATCCCGTTTTAAATTTGGCATGTATTTTTAATAACTTTTTATAAGCTTCAATTGTATGTAACGGAATCCTTGAATTAAATTTTTACCCACTTTAAAAGGTCAGATTAATTCGAATATTTTCTCACTTGTTCAGGACCGCGCCATGACAATACAATAATTTAATAATTTTGCTCTATTGTCCTGATCAGGATCACCAGGACTAACGATTTCCCACACACACATTTTCAGATCCCATCCGGCATCTGGCGATTACTTCCAGATCCCATTTCCAGATTTGGCGACTGAAAGATTAAGTTATAACTTAGTTCGGTTACCTATAAAAGGGTGTTTTATTCAGTTTTTTTTAAACTGTAATTTTCTTATTTTATACCTAACCTAATTGATTGAGCTTGTAAAAAGTTTATTAATAATAAAACCTAAATTTGTACTTTCGTCATATTTATATTCCATCTCGATCAGCTTTACTAAACATTTCCTTAATTTTTTCCCCTTGTTATTCCATAAATGACTTGAAGACAGATGATACAAAAAAGTTTAAAAAGTTAGTAACGAACACAAAAGGGAAGATTACAAGGTGATGAAAAGTCTACATAAAAAAAACAAAATCCTGTCCTTGAAAAAAGAAAAGATACATTTGTCCTTTGGAAAGCACCTTCAGTAATTGCAGGTCCCGTGCCCTTCACAAATCACGTGAAATAAAACTCGTTCTTCGTTGCTCAATAATAAATCGACTTTTAAACATTTCCGAATATTTTTTTTCTTCTATTTTATTGTATCGAACCGGTGAGAACTAGTTTCACATTGCTTGGAAGGGAGGTAGGATTACAGGTGCGTAATAAGTATTCTTTGAAGGTGAGAGTTATTATGTATTCCAGTCGCGAAGTGCAAAGATTAAATAAATTTAACTTTTCTTAAAAGTATGACGTATGAAATACGCAATATACGTATGATTAAATTTTTCATAAATTTATATCGTACATCTTTCGCATCCTTGCTATTTTTGTCTCAACGAAGCAGTTGTTAAATATAGATACATCAAAATTTTTTAACTTCGAGTAATCAAATTTGACCAGAACCAGTTACAGAAAATGCGGGGCCGTTGCTAAGTTGTCGGGGCGTGTCTTTACAGTTTTTTTTTCTTTCAAGAAAATAGTTTTGGAAAGCAAAATAATATTTAATGCTATGTATTTTGCTATTTGATTGCATTTCAGAAACTGACGTTGTGTTCTCAAGTGAAAAATAATTCTTTTTTTGAATACCGTAGAAATTCATCAAATAGATTGCTTGAAGAAAAATTATATTTTTGGTACCTTTTTAATTAGAAATTTATTAACCCGGCATCACCCGCGCGAAAAAAATGACCTAAAGTTCTCGCGCCAGGTATCACATACCCAAGGGTGTTTACATTCTGTTTTTACCGTAAAATTTGAAAACAAAAGTTAAAATGGAATAAAAGTAGGAAATACACGCAATATGTTTGTTACATTTTTCAAAAGTTAATTGGCCCAGTACCACTGAAGACCCGCCGTGTAGGGCAGCGATGCACGTTAAATCTGTCGAGAGCTGAAACGTCCTCCCGTTGGTGTGGTGTGGTAGTTAGGAGAGGGGGGTGCCAGCTCAGGTGTCGTCCACGTCACTTGACCATGGTTCAAAATTACGTGGTCCGTCGCCAAAAGCCCTCGTGTAGCTGAACAGTGCGACGTTAATATTCAATCAATCAATCAAAAGTTAATTGAGTTTTTCTGTTCTTTTTATAAGGGCATTCAGTACATTGTTTATACACTCCTTTAGTCTCGTCGTGAATGAGTGCGATGTTTTCATTGAATCTTATACTTTTTTTTTAAAATCTGTATCTTATTAAAACTAAACATATAGGAGTAAACTTCTCTATTTTTTTAAAAATTCAAAATTTTTGGAATTTCTTTTTTATTTTCTCTCATTGTTACAGCAATCGTTTTTTTTTTAAAAAAAATCGTCTGAAAGTGGATAAGATGTGTACCAGTTGTCTCCTTTAAAATTACGTTCTTCCCAAATGTTTTTGTGTCTTTACATATAAAATATTTATTTTGAACAGTGTCTCCCTCTTCTAAATTTGGATTGATTTCAGTGGTGGAATCATGCCTGCTGTTATACTCTTCATCATTTGATTCTTCCACATCATAACAGCGAAGAGAATTCCTTCATCCGAAAATACTGTTGTGCTATACCAGGGGTGGCGAACCTTTATGAATCAACGTGCCATTTTTTCTAAAGAAAGGCTTTGTGAGGTATAGACGTGCTGTCAAATAATTTCGACTTGTGATTATATTGGGAAAATAATAAAACTAAATACTAACAACACAAAAAAATACATTGCGTACTTTATAGTAGTAAATGTTTTAGTTATACGTGTAATTCAAATTATATAAAGTAACATTAGCGTGATTTCTGCTGTTGTAGATTAGATGACTAATAACTTATATTCGTATTTCAAGATGTTACTTTTAGCAGAATGCATGCTGAATTGGAGTACTCTGCCGAGTGGTTTCTAAGCGAGTCTTTAATGTTATTTTCATCCCTGAAAATAATGACTCGTAGGCATAGGCCGATGAAAATATAGTTAAAATAGCATGAGCCTGCCTCTTCAAACAGTTAAACGTATCCGGAATCGAATTTAATGTTTCCAAAATTTCGTTACTGACATTTTTACTTATATTGCTTGTTAATCTTTCTGTTTCAAGGAATTCTAACTTTTTCCTTGTTTCAACAAATTTTTGAATCCATATTGAACTAGACTAGAAATCAATCAGTT
The DNA here is from genome assembly GCA_019973935.1 of Trichonephila clavipes. Taxonomy (NCBI): domain Eukaryota; kingdom Metazoa; phylum Arthropoda; class Arachnida; order Araneae; family Nephilidae; genus Trichonephila; species Trichonephila clavipes. The sequence goes on from BMAU01002535.1 coordinate 89,064, forward strand.
GTATTTCAAATCCTTCTATTTCCAACCAATCGAATGGGGGCAAGTTCAGCTTATCAAATAATGTCACATCAGGGTATGTAATAAACTTGAGCATTTCTGATAATTCATTGAACTGAGAAAATCTCACTGAAAATTCCTTGACTGAAGAATCAATCGCGGTTGATTGTTTTGATCGGTGGCGTGTCCAAAATATTGTGCCGGCGCCATCAATGGCACGCGTGCCAATGGTTCGCCATCCCTGTACTATACCTATCAAATACTGTATCTATTAAATTTGCTTCAATATCACATTTTTTCATCATAACTACAATAATACGCCATAGCATAAAAATTTGAAATGTGCTCATGCATTTAGAACTGTAACGGTGGTTCACGCGCAGGGTATGACATACCCGAAGAGGCGGTATCCAAAAATATACATTTAGAATTCGCCTACAAGCTTAGGTCCCTCAAAGGATATGACCTTAAGTCAGCTACACGAGAAACTATCCATTTTCCAAGAAAAGGTTAGAAGGAGCGTTGAAAAAAGTTAGACGCGATGGGTATGACACACCCTGCGCGAGAACTACCGGGTTAACACCAAGCAGGAAAGGAGAATGCTATCATTAAAAAATTCAAAACAAATTAAGTTATGCAGAGCTTTATATCAAATTCATTAGCCTTAGTGATTTAATTTTTTAACCAGCTTTTATTCATTGGTTGCAATTGCTGTTGTGTAGACCAGGGCAGGGCATTAGTTTGGGCTCGAAGGCCACATTGTGGAAGCGAAGGATAGCGAATGTCCGCACCTTTTTAAAACGATTCGATTCATTTATTAATTTTTCATCTAAAAAAAATACAAACTGTTCCTTATATAAGAATCTATAGATATACCTCTCTCTTAAAATCCGGTGTATAGCACGCACTTTTAACACAAAAAATGAGATCGAATTTAAGGGTGTGCGTTATGTGCCGTGTATAAAAATGATAGCTTTAGAAATAACAAGTAATATAAAATTGAAAATTTGAGCAGTATATATATATAAAGAAACATATATATATATATATATATATAGTGGTGCATACTATGTCGTATTTTGTCGTGGCGAGTGGTAGATTTTAATGTGGTGAACCAAAGGTAGGGCGTGGCCGATGGCGAGTGAATGACTGCATATTAGATACATTTTCTATGTTGGTTGATGTTACGTATTCAATACTATTGACGAGGCAGTTTGGAAAATTTATCTGGTTTATTCACATCTTGAAAACACATAAACATGAAGCAGGATGGCATTATACATAACAAAGACAACACACAACGCGCGGCAGCCGGCTGGCTACATGATTGCAGAGAGGCGAGCGCAGAAGAGAAGAGGGCGCGCGATTTCCAGATCTCGTTATTTATAGGCAGTGAGACATCACGTAATTTAGGAGGTGGATGGAGATAGTTTCAAAAGTTCCCGGTAGGCGGGTAACCAATTAAAATAATTGCATGGTTGTCCTGAAGGACTGGACATTAAATAATGCAAGAGCTATTACAATTAAATTATTGATTATTGGAGTTATTACACATACATATATATAGAGAGAGAGAGAGAGTGAGCTAATAATAGGAATTGAAAAAGAGATGAGGATTAAAATGTTAGACTTCTACGCATATCGAAATACTGCTTATTTAAAAGAAAAAAAAAATGAAACACTTTATGAACTTAAAAGAGTTGTAATTCTAGATGTATACTAGTTTATGAAAAGTCCGAAATAATACTTCGAATAAATGAACGCAAAACATAAGAACATTGTATACGTATATTTCAGGTTTCTTCATAAAAAAAGGGAGGGTGCGCGTTATACGGCGGACATACATTAAAATAAAATTAATGCAACTTGAAAGTATAGGTGCGCCTTATACGCCGAATTTTACAGTAAGTTTAATAAAATAATAACTATTTTATTCAACTTATTTATTGTGTTAATTTCATATCTATAACTGCAAACTGATTTAATTTTAGAATCAGTTTAACGAGAAAAATTTACCTTGTCACACTTTTCTACAATTTTTTTGCAAGTGAACCTGAAAGTTCATGTGGAAATTGCAAGTGAACCTGCAAGTTCATGTCAACCAACTTGCATCTATATTTACTCTTGTTGATCTCTTCATACGAGAAAAACTTATAATTTGATATAGAGAACATTTTCTGTCTATTTGGTTTTCTGACTGCAAAACGAAGAAAAAAAAAATTCTTTGCGGGTTACATGCGGCTCGCGGGCCACTATTTCCCAATCCCTGGCGCAGAGCCATTCTTGCTTAAATACTGGATCTACAATATATGTTTATAAATTTCAGTTTTGAGAAAAACATGTTCTATAATTCCTTGAAAACAATTAAATATTAATGAGAAAAGGAATTAATGAAGTTATTTATTTTTAATAAAAAATAATAATCTTCTATTACATCATGCTAAAGAAATATGTTTTTCAAGTTCACCCAGGGGTGTAGATACCGTTGTATCAGCCGTATCAATGGTATGGGGGCCGCCAAGTATCCAACATGTGCTAGCAAAAATTGTGAAATGTGTGTTAAGTGGCCTTAAAAAATTTAATTTTATCTTATTTTATCGTAAATATTTTGTGTCCTTTTATCCAATTCCCACAATTAGTTCACTCTATCTCTCTCTATAAATAATATCTTGTTCAAGTTTTTTATCGTTAATGAAGTACACTTGGTTCTTTTTTATGCGGTTGATGCGTTCCAGGGAAATCCGCATAAAAAAAAAATCGCACAAAAAAGACATACATTTATATGCAAAATGATGGATACGTTCCATTTATTCAAAAAATCGCATAAAACCCAAATAATGTTTTAAAATGCACCAGAAATCGCATAAAAAAAGATTTATAAATAATAAGATTTATTTTTTTTTCCATCATATTTTAATAAATGGCACATATGTATGTTAAAAACAAAAACAAAACTTAATATGTAACAAAAAACAAAACTTCATTTAAAATCATATTAAGAATGTTTTCATCATTATTCGCTGTCTGATAATGTGCGAACCCGTTTGTGGATTGGTGCAAGATCACTTTCATCACTTGAAGATAAAATTACGTCATCAGATCTACATGGTAATGCTTCTTCAGGAACTTCAGTGATTTTTTTTTCTTTGACAAGGTAGTCAGTAATCAAACTCTGTGATGGCACTAGTTCTTTGTAGAGTTCTCTGTAGCCAGACATACAAAATTTCAGATCACGTTGGAATTTTAAGGCGCGTTCTACATCATTATCATTTTGAATAAAAAAATTTGCCAATTTACCGGAAAGTTGAAGGCCTTCCCGAAGTAATTTTTCGTCCAGTGGAGTAACATCTTCTTCCGGTTCGCTATCTACTGTTTCCACTGTTTCCAAATCTTTAGTAATATCTACCATACTTTCCAAAATATCATCATCATTTAGGGCT